>CANNZV010001188.1:301713-415707 GCA_947561585.1 Caprella mutica | reverse complement strand
GACACACTAAGGAATTACACCTAATAGCATATGTTATGTGGACACACTAAGGAATTACACCTAATAGCGTGTTATGTGGACACACTAAGGAATTACACCCAATAGCGTGTTATGTGGACACACTAAGGAATTACACCCAATAGCGTGTTATGTGGACACACTAAGGAATTACACCTAATAGCGTGTTATGTGGACACACTAAGGAATTACACCTAATAGCGTGTTATGTGGACACACTAAGGAATTACACCCAATAGCGTGTTATATGGACACACTAAGGAATTACACCCAATAGCGTGTTATGTGGACACACTAAGGAATTACACCCAATAGCGTGTTATGTGGACACACTAAGGAATTACACCCAATAGCGTGTTATGTAGACACACTAAGGAATTACACCTAATAGCGTGTTATGTGGACACACTAAGGAATTACACCCAATAGCGTGTTATGTGGACACACTAAGGAATTACACCTAATAGCGTGTTATGTGGACACACTAAGGAATTACACCTAATAGCGTGTTATGTGGACACACTAAGGAATTACACCTAATAGCGTGTTATGTGGACACACTAAGGAATTACACCTAATAGCGTGTTATGTGGACACACTAAGGAATTACACATAATAGCGTGTTATGTGGACACACTAAGGAATTACACCTAATAGCGTGTTATGTGGACACACTAAGGAATTACACCTAATAGCGTGTTATGTGGATACACTAAGGAATTACACCTAATAGCGTGTTATGTGGACACACTAAGGAATTACACCTAATAGCGTGTTATGTGGACACACTAAGGAATTACACCTAATAGCGTGTTATGTGGACACACTAAGGAATTACACCTAATAGCGTGTTATGTGGACACACTAAGGAATTACACCTAATAGCGTGTTATGTGGACACACTAAGGAATTACACCCAATAGCGTGTTATGTGGACACACTAAGGAATTACACCTAATAGCGTGTTATGTGGACACACTAAGGAATTACACCTAATAGGGTGTTATGTGGACACACAAAGGAATTACACCTAATAGCGTGTTATGTGGACACACTAAGGAATTACACCTAATAGCGTGTTATGTGGACACACTAAGGAATTACACCCAATAGCGTGTTATGTGGACACACTAAGGAATTACACCTAATAGCGTGTTATGTGGACACACTAAGGAATTACACCTAATAGGGTGTTATGTGGACACACAAAGGAATTACACCTAATAGCGTGTTATGTGGACACACTAAGGAATTACACCTAATAGCGTGTTATGTGGACACACTAAGGAAGATATGTGAGTTTTTAGTGTGAATGCATGAATGGTGCATGCTTTATAAATTAGTGATGAATAATTTAATTTTCCGATATAGAATTAGTATTATAAATAATTGTGTTCAATAAATATTAGAACAATGCTTTATTATTTTAATGTGTACTTGCATTATTTGACATGATTGCATATCAATAAAAAGCAGATAAAGTGCATAATTGACTTGATTATTAATATTTTACGGTGAGCTATTTTACAGTGAGCTATTTTACAGTGAGCTATTTTACAGTGAGCTATTCTACTGTGAGCTATTTTACTGAGAGCTTTTTTACAGTGAGCTATTCTACAGTGAGTTATTATACAGTGAGCTATTTTACAGTGAGATATTATACAGTGAGCTATTTTACTGAGAGCTATTTTACAGTGAGCTATTCTAGAGTGAGCTATTCTACAGAGGGCTATTCTACAGTGAGCTATTTTACAGTGAGCTATTCTACTGTGAGCTATTTTACTGAGAGCTTTTTTACAGTGAGCTATTTTACTGAGAGCTATTTTACAGTGAGCTATTCTAGAGTGAGCTATTCTACAGAGGGCTATTCTACAGTGAGCTATTCTAGAGTGAGCTATTTTACTGAGAGCTATTTTGCAGTGAGCTATTCTAGAGTGAGCTATTCTACAGAGGGCTATTCTACAGTGAGCTATTCTACAGTGAGCTATTCTACAGTGAGCTATTCTACAGTGAGCTATTCTACAGAGGGCTATTCTACAGTGAGCTATTCTACAGTGAGCTATTCTACAGTGAGCTATTCTACTGTGAGCTATTTTACAGTGAGATATTCTACAGTGAGCTATTCTACAGTGAGCTATTCTACAGTGAGCTATTCTACAGTGAGCTATTTTACTTTGAGCTATTCTACAGTGAGCTATTTTACAGTGAGCTTTTTTACTGTGAGCTATTTTACTGTGAGCTATTTTACAGTGAGCTATTTTACAGTGAGCTATTTTACAGTGAGCTATTTTGCAGTGAGCTATTTTACTGTGAGCTATTTTACAGTGAACTATTTTACAGTGAGCTATTTTACAGTGAGCTATTTTACTGTGAGCTATTTTACAGTGAACTATTTTACAGTGACATATTTTACTGTGAGCTATTTTACTGTGAGCTATTTTACAGTGAACTATTTTACAGTGAGCTATTTTACTGTGAGCTATTTTACTGTGAGATATTTTACACTAAGTAATTTGAATAATATATTAATGTTTAAATTGTTTAACAATTTAATAATTTGGCATATATTCAACTAAATTTAACTAATATATAAATAATATTTTTCAATACAAACAGCTTACATTACAACCAGGTCAACTATGTCTAAAAAATTGAATAAAATCATTAACATTTTAATGATAAATTGTTCCTTACGAACTCTATAAAAGATAATGAAGAAAGGTACCGATACCTCTTTGTAAAGGCACTATGTTGTTTATATTATTACGATGTACTGTTATATCCTATATCAATTTATATTGTAGGTATATTGTTATATTTTTATATCCTATATCAATTTACTA
The DNA here is from genome assembly GCA_947561585.1 of Caprella mutica. Taxonomy (NCBI): domain Eukaryota; kingdom Metazoa; phylum Arthropoda; class Malacostraca; order Amphipoda; family Caprellidae; genus Caprella; species Caprella mutica. The sequence continues at coordinate 412,846 of CANNZV010001188.1, read as the reverse complement.
ACTGAATACTGAAAAGTGTCACTCGAAAAATATTGTGAAAGTAAATAGAATATTCTTAGTGATATCCGTAGACTTTTTGTAAAAACGTCAATAACTTGAATACAGAGTAGCAGGATAATTATTCCTTTATTATTTTAATTATTAAATAAATTTAATTGATTCATTTGACTACTAATGCAAATTAATCCCACATTCACTCCCATATTCATACATCATTGTTCACATTCAGTTACATACCCTTACATTATTGTCCATACTCCCCCCCCCTCTACCTCCTATGTTCAATGAATGGGTAGTATCGTACAAACGCACTGAACACTCTCTTAAAACTCTCTCACTCTCTCTTAACTCTCTCTCTTAACTCTCTCTTTTCCGCTCTTTAATAATATGCGTCGTAAGCCTTATTGTCGATAGGTGCTCAATAATGTCCAATTATTGCCTTATAAAATAAGTAATCAATAAAGTTGGTTTATATAACATACAATAAATATTAGAAACATACTGAAATCATTCAAAATAATTGAAATGGATCATAAAGTCATTCCAATTCGAAGTGGGGTAAGTTCTGAGTTATTGCATGGTTCTATATTTTCGAACACGCAGGAATATATATTTAATAATTATTATTTTGCTTTTAATTATCCATGATGCTTGCTTTCATGCTCGAAAATGTGGAACCGTCCAATTTTCGAGTATTTCTAATCAATTTTATTACAGTACAGCTCTTCTACAGTGAATGTAGAGTCCAGAGTAAGAGAGCTACCCTGTACAGTGGACAATTTTTATCAGAATTCAACGTTCCACAAAACTACTTTACAGTTTGAAAATTTCAGAAGCTAAATATGGCTACTACGAACTGTTAAACTTTCATTCATTATTTTTTTGTATGATACTCTCTGTGAAATTGCATAATCAATTCTGTTGATTTCTTCAAAGATGTTTGCCCAGAAATCTGCAGTTGTTGTGGGGTTGTGTTTCTTATATACCTACTTTGCTTTCCAAAAAACACCGCAAATATAATTAAGAACTGTTGAGGGCCGTACACACTTAGGGTTTTTTAAGTCTTTCCACCAGACTTTTTTCTAAGCTCCTCCTACTTTTTCAAAGGGAATATAAGAAATAACGATAAAATAAATAATAATTTTATAGTTATTTCTTATATTCTCGTGGAAAAAGTAGGAGGAGCTTAGCAAAATGTTTGGTGGAAAGACTTAAAAAACCCTGTGTGTGTACGGCCCTTAAGGTCGTGAGACCTGAGCGCCCATTCAATATCACCATATTTTGAAATTAACTTGCCAGGAAATTTATTCCTCAGAGCAGCCATTGAAACTATAGAGCTGTGTGTCATGTGACATGGCAGCGTCTTGCTGAAAATAATAACGACCAATCTCTTTTTATGATATTATGGTGAAATATGATCACTGAGTATCTTTAAATAATGTTCTGAAATAATAGTGACTGCAATATTTACCAGTTGTTCAAAAATAGGACAGTGACACGTTGAGAATGAACAGGTGAGGCATGGGCCAGACTCTCGGATTTTGTTTGTTAACAGTAGCATCCAAACAGAAGTGAGCTTCATCTGGCATGATAATTTCTTACATTAACTTACTTTTTATTTCATATATTTAAATAAACGACGAAGCAAGTTGTCTTTCATTGCTGAAATTTGCTGCACCCAATTTTGAATGATTTGGATTTTGTAGGTTTCAAAAAATGACTTTGTAAAAAATTTCAAGCACTACCGAAGTAAACACCCACTTATTCTGCAATTCGTCTAACTGATGAATTGGGGGTCATTTCAAAAGTACCCCTGATCGCTTCAACGTTTCTTTCTGTCAGTACGGTTTTCAGTCTTCCAGTTGGGTCTCAAGGTGGAATGTTGTCCCATTGTTACCTAGTCATTTATTTTTTTTTCTCACTGATAAGATTTCTTCACCTCTCATTTTCTCTCTTCCTCCCCCCCCCCCTAAAACTCTATTACCTCCCCCGCCCACTCCCCCAAGCAATATCACCCCCACCCCTCCCTGCCCTTGAACTTGGACTCTTCCACCTGTAAATATTGATTGGAGAAACAGTGACTCACCTGAGTGAAGGTGAGTACAGTGACTCACTGTGAGTCACTGTGATAGAACAGTGAATCACTGTGAGAGTACAGTGAATCACTGTGAGAGTACAGTGAGTCACTGTGAGAGTGCAGTGAGTTAAAGTGAGAGTACAGTGAGTTAAAGTGAGAGAACAGTGAATCAGTGTGAGAGTACAGTGAATCACTGTGAGAGTACAGTGAGTCACTGTGAGAGTGCAGTGAGTTAAAGTGAGAGTACAGTGAGTTAAAGTGAGAGAACAGTGAATCACTGTGAGAGTACAGTGAGTTAAAGTGAGTCACTGTGAGAGTACAGTGACTCACCATAGGACTATATTTATTTTGTGAATAAATAATATAAATTGATTTTTATTCTATTTTAATATTAATCCAATTTACCTCCTTCGTTATGAAAAAGACTATAAATAATTTAACAGTTCAATACAAGGTGATGCACGTCGGTACATGTTTCAACATATTCTAACATGTTGAAACAGGTTATGACATGTTGTAGGCGATTTAAAATGTAGCATGTCTCTGAATCCACCCAAACTATAAAACTGTATCGGTTTACACGTGCCACGGCTCTAATTAATTACTAGTAGATTTTGGTAGTTAGATATTACCCCTCTACTGTTGTAATATCTTATTTAATCCTCATTAGTTAATATCTTATTTAATCCTCATTAGTTAATATCTTTTTTAATCCTCATTAAATAGTATATTATTTAATCCTCATTAGTTAGAATCTTATTTAATCCTCATTAGTTAATATCTTATTTAATCCTCATTAGTTAATATCTTATTTAATCCTCATTAGTTAATATCTTTTTTAATCCTCATTAGATAGTATATTATTTAATCCTCATTAGTTAGAATCTTATTTAATCCTCATTAGTTAATATCTTATTTAATCCACATTATTTAATATCTTATTTAATCCACATTAGTTATTATCTTATTTGATCCACATTAGTTAATATCTTATTTAATCCACATTAGTTATTATCTTATTTAATCCTCATTAGTTAATATCTTATTTAATCCACATTAGTTATTATCTTATTTTATCCACATTAGTCAATATCTTATTTAATCTACATTAGTTATTATCTTATTTAATCCACATTAGTTATTATCTTATTTAATCCACATTATTTGATATTTTATTTAATCCACATTAGTTAATATCTTATTTAATCCACATTAGTTATTATCATATTTAATCCTCATTAGTTATTATCTTATTTAATCCACATTAGTTATTATCTTACTTAATCCACATTAGTTAATATCTTATTTAATCCACATTAGTTAATATCTTATTTAATCCACATTAGTTATTATCTTATTTAATCCACATTAGTTATTATCTTATTTAATCCACATTAGTTAATATCTTATTTAATCCACATTAGTTATTATCTTATTTAATCCACATTAGTTATTATCTTATTTAATCCACATTAGTTAATATCTTATTTAATCCACATTAGTTATTATCTTATTTTATCCACATTAGTCAATATCTTATTTAATCTACATTAGTTATTATCTTATTTAATCCACATTAGTTATTATCTTATTTAATCCACATTATTTGATATTTTATTTAATCCTCATTAGATAGTATATTATTTAATCCACATTAGTTATTATCTTATTTAATCCTCATTAGTTATTATCTTATTCAATCCACATTAGTTATTATCTTATTTAATCCACATTAGTTAATATCTTATTTAATCCACATTAGTTAATATCTTATTTAATCCACATTAGTTATTATCTTATTTAATCCACATTATTTATTATCCTATTTAATCCATTAGTTAATATCTTATTTAATCCACATTAGTTATTATCTTATTTAATCCACATTAGTGATTATCTTATTTAATCCACATTAGTTAATATCTTATTTAATCCACATTAGTTATTATCTTATTTTATCCACATTAGTTATTATCTTATTTAATCCACATTAGTTAATATCTTATTTTATCCACATTAGTTATTATCTTATTTAATCCACATTAGTTAATATCTTATTTTATCCACATTAGTTATTATCTCATTTTATCCACATTAGTTATTATCTTATTTAATCCACATTAGTTATTATCTTATTTAATCCACATTAGTTAATATCTTATTTTATCCACATTAGTTATTATCTTATTTAATCCACATTAGTTAATATCTTATTTTATCCACATTAGTTATTATCTTATTTAATCCACATTAGTTAATATCTTATTTTAACCACATTAGTTATTATCTTATTTAATCCACATTAGTTAATATCTTATTTAATCCACATTAGTTAATATCTTATTTTAACCACATTAGTTATTATCTTATTTTATCCACAACATTTAAAATTGGTGTTCACGAAAGTAAAAACTGTTGATCATTAAATTATTAGATTGTACTAACTTTGTGGCTACTCACTACCCAGGCAAGGAGGATTTATTCCTGAGATATTAAGGGAATTTCCCAGGAATAAATCCTCCTTACCTGTGTACTAGATATAGAGAGGCTGTAATATTTTTCATATTTTCTCGTGACTATTTATTATTCAGGTATACTATTCATTGATCCGACGCTCCATTAGTCCGACACTTTTGCAGTTTATTTTTTATTTAATATTAAATATATGTATAAAGTGGGACGTGCCGCCCTCGAACCGTCCTGCCAAGTCATTAATTAATCATGAAGTGTGCAGTACAACAAACTAGCGGATATAACGCTCTACATTAAATAATGGAATCGAATGAATGATTGCATCATACAAATTAATATTAGAAATAAAGTACAATAAGAGAGGAATACAAAATTAAAAAAATGAAAGGTAGAAAAAATATTTCATTATTTTAATTATTTATTAATTGAGTATATATATTTAATATTAATTTATCTTTTAATCAAAAATAATACGATATATAACACAGAAAGCTGTAACTGTCGGACTAATGAGACGTCCCGATTATTCAGTTGTCATTGTCACCTAAAATGACTTGTTGACCAAGTCATTTTCATCCTTTCCTTTTTTACCTACTTGCTTCTAACTCAAAGTCCCTTGTATTCAATCCAGTGTCTACCTGCATTCTAGTATCAATCTCTCAATGCTATAATGAGTGGACAACATGCTATCTTACATATCAAAGAATTGGACAATAAGGACTATAAATAAGATATTTATCTGTAGCAGCACAAAGAAAAAAAATTGCATTGGTACCAAGAATACAAAAAGTATTTTTAAATTCCTAAAGATAATATTCTGGAATAGGGTAAGTTACGAATTACCGGTCGGTTCCACATAAGGGTAAAGATATTTATTGAAAAAAATACATAAAAAAAGGTATGGAAATATATACTAAATTGAATAAATTTTCATCTTCAAGCCCTTCTAAAAAGTCCTATCCGATGATAGAACTTTTTGGACTGGAAAGTAGGTAGGCATATTATATATAGTTAGATTAATTAATACTGCACAAATCATGGGGTACGGTCAAGAGCCCCCCCGGTCAAGAGCCCTCAAGAGCCCCCCCGGTCAAGAGCCCCCCGGTCAAGAGCCCCTCCGGTCATGAGTCCCCCCGGTCAAGAGCCCCCCCGGTCATGAGCCCCCCTAGGTTTTTCCATGTTTTTTTAATCCTTATTTACCTAGTTAAACAAATGAAGAATTACTCAGATAGAAATAACTGAGAGTTGCTAATGTAGTTTGTTGTATCCGCTAGATTGTTGTACTGCACACTTCATGATTGTTTAATGACCTGGCGGGGGGGCTCGGGGGGCGGCACGCCCCCCGATATACATTTATTTTATGTCTAATCAGTAATGAACTACAAAAGTGTCAATAAGGATTAAATAATATAGGTAAATAAGGATTTAAATACAGGGGGGCTCGTGACCGGGGGGGGGGGGGCTCATGACCGGGGGGGCTCTTGACCGGGGGGGACTTATGACCTAGGGGGGCTCATGACCGGGGGGGCTTATGACCGGGGGGGCTCTTGACCGGGGGGGGGGGGGGCTTATGACCTACACCCATAAATTATACCACATAAATAAACAATTTATTACGGCAATTATATTGAACACAAGTAATATTTGTTTATTAAATGAAATTCTTTGGTCTACTTGATACTTCTCGATATAGTAAAGTTTAAGTTTCCGTTTAAAGCATTTAATGTTGAAATAGGTTTTAATTTTTTTTGTTAGATTTCAACAAATTTTGTTATGCTTATCCATCACTTTCTCATTAATTTACTCAGAGTTCATTTTATTGGGTGGGTAAATAAAGTTAAAATATACTTTAAAAGACAATGCAGTGATAAGTTAAAATAGAAGGTAAGTTCCGAATTATCGAACGGTTTCATGTTGTCGTATTGTTAAATAATTTTATTTAATAGCAATATGCGGGATATTATTCAAAAATATTCTAACAGTAAATAAAAAACATTTAGTGTATGGTATATATATGTACCACACGGAACTCTCCTTTCTACATCCTGATATAAAGTTAACTTTTTAGCCTATGGATTTTACAGCATTTTAACTCTATAAGAAGAATGCTATATTTCGTATGATTTTGACGTCACAATCAAAGCACGAGGTCATTCACTTTCTGAGGCCAAATTACAAATTTACATAACTATATATAAACCTCCTATAGAATAAATACAAGTTAATTAAATTAAAGAATATCTAAGATAATTACAGAGCGTCATCCGCAACTCCTATACGTTAAAAATATAAGCAGGTGGTATCCTGTATAACGTGTGTGTGTGTGTCTGTGTGTTTGTAACACAGTGTGCACTGTTATGTGCGTTAGGGAAGGTGTTATGTGTGCGTGTCTACTCCAGTTCGTTAATCCCTCGTATTTTAATAAAAGTTATCGACTTCTTTTACCATTTTAAGATAATTTAAAAAAAAATGTTGTATGGGGATGGGGTCAGTTACGAGTTATCGTCCGGTTTCATAATTGCGACCATAGAAGAAAAAAAAGATAGTTTAATATTTTAATTTGTTTAATTGGTATCCATGATACCTGCTGGTATCATGGATACCAATTAAAATAACTTAATGAAATTATAAATTTCTTCTTTTTCGTCTATGATCGAAAATATGAAACCGACCGATAACTCAGAACTACCCTAATTATTTAATAGATATAAAGTTATAACATGCTTATTTAATACAATAAATCTAATTCTGTTATATAATTTGATATAAAGCAGTTAAACATTGCATTTTACGTTAGTTAATAACTCAGAGTAGCTAATAAAATGTCAGCTGATCATCAGCATGAACGGAACCTTGAACTTGAAATAAGTTTTTGAAATAGATATATTATTTACCATTATTTAGCTGCTATATATTTTAGTTATTATATTTAAAGTATTATTAGAAAATATATCAGATATAAATTAATAACAAATGTATATTTATTACGCTTTTATATCGATAAGTTTTATTAAATAACTTATTTCTCTCCTTAATAGCTTATAGATAAGTTTACCCTAAAAATTTAAATGGGTAGTTTTCTATGTTTAGATGTAGCGGTAACTACGATATTTTCTTTTCTTGTCTGCATTTCAATATAAATTCATTGCTATTATTTTGATACTAGCTTAATTAAAATACAATTAAGTATTTATTGCATTTGGTATTTAATGCTAAAGTCAAAAGGATTATTTGCAATTCAGTTTCTGTTAAATAAACAATAGAAATCAATGACGATTTTATAAATCTTAAAATACTTAAAAATAATCAAAGAATATTATAACAAAAGTTACTTAAATAATTAGCTAAATTTATTCAACAAAGAATGTAAAACGGGTAATTTATTTGACTTATAAAAGAAGTAGACTGTGATTATTGTTTTTGATACCACAGATATTTTTTATGTTTTAAAATCAAATTTATCAAAAAGTAAAACTATACAAAATTGTGTGTCAGTCTTGATATTAATTAATTAATTTCCTTTTTTTTATCTCTGCCTATGACGTCTAAATAAAGTAGGGTAAGTTACGAATTATCAGTCAGCTCCAAATATTCGGTCATATAGATAAAATATATCATTAAAAACTAAAATTGTAACTGGTTATTTTAAATTATATTGTTTCTAGGAGCAAAAATGTTGTACTGTCCTATAATTCGTAACTTACCCGACCCTTTACAGTATACATGCTGATTGCACATTGGTATAAATATTTACTACTCAATATATACGTTATTCTATTCTGTAACATGAAATAAAAATACTCCTCTTTTCTAAAATAACAAAGATTTAAATCTTAGTTCAAATGTGCGTGTATTTCAGAGTCAAGAATAGAAGAGGGTAAACACATTTAATTATTACTTTGCAGGGTACAGAAATAGAATAGTAAAATAATGTTACTAATGATTGTAGTAACTGTGCAAACTTTATGTCTCAGATGTTAATTATCTTACGAAAGCTTTTTGGGCTTTGAAGCTTCTATTATCTTTTTCAATTGTCATTAGTATAGAATTTATCTGTGTGTGCTAGGCACATAAATTCATCTCGTGACCTACCCTTTCTCACAATCTTTCTTCATCACCGCTAAGAAAGTGCTCTTGTTAATTTTTTGGATTGGTCGTCTGGTGGTGGTCGTTGCCTTTCTCTTTGGTTGTTGAATGGCTCCTTTCTTCCTTTTTATCTTCGGCCTTTCCCTCACATTTGAAATGAAAGGTTTGTACCTCATGTCTGGAAGGTATTTCTTACTACCACTGTTGCTGATGAATTTGTAAATTCCGTCATTTGGTGTGAGTTTCGGAACGTGTTGGTTATTTGAGTTAGTGTTTGTTCCTAGGTTTGGAGTGTAGAAGTTAGTTTCAGTGCTCTTGTCGATTGAATTAACATTTTTATTGGGATTTTGCTTATCTTTTTGACTCTGATGGCCACCAAACAGCAAATTTTCGTCGTCGCCGTTGCCATGGAAATTACTTTGCTGGTTGTTTTCGTTAGTGAATACATTAATATTATAATTTGGTTTAGTAGGTTTCATTTCATCGCTTTGTTTGTTTAAATAACCATCTGTAGTGGTAGGTAACTCTTCATTTAATTCTTCAGTTTCAGGAAGAACAACCGTGGTTACTTGCGGAAGAACAGTTGTTGATTCTTTGATGGTTCCTACTTCGAAGAAAGTTTCAGTCGTCTCTTCAATCCCATTCGTCCGGTACATCGTATTCAACATGTCTGTTTGACTGGTGGTCGGTATATCGTCAGTGTTCACTGTTTCAGTTGTCTCTTCCGCTTCGAAAAGGTCCATCTCTTCCATATTGAATGTTGTTGAAATTTCTGTAGTAAAATCATTATCTGTTGTACCTGAAAATGAGGATAATTGTTACTAATCATTGTATTAAATCTAACATTATAATTTTTAAAAGTCTTATATGGTCAATAGAATCTAAAATCTGAAACATTGATTATGATATTACAATTCAAAAAGTCTAATTTATTATATGTATTTAATTGTATAATTATTGATAAATATAAATGAAATATTTATAGATTCCAATCTTGTGGTCAATTTTCATTAATTTTTTTGATGCAAATTACGTTATGATAAAAAAAATTCATCAAATTTTTAAAGTTGATATCGGTATTTCTTTCTATGATAGTACACATATAAATTAACTATCAGAATTACTACAGTATAACTCATAAATAGTCTATAATGAAACCCTGTATATTTATTATAGTTTCCTGACTAAGGAATTAGCCTCTTGCTATAGTGAACAAATTTTCTTTAGTGACCCATGAAATGGCCACTAGTTTTCTAAAACTGGGCATTTCATGGTTGAGTGTAGAAAATATATTAAATTTGAAAATCTGTTCACTATATGTAGTAGTTACTCAGGACACTACATTCATTATATAGGATTCCATTATAGAGGAGTTCTACTGTAACGAGAATCATGTTCATATTGCATTTGCATGGCATTTAATACCCTATATATTATATAATATATATACCTGTCTGAGGCCCCATTGGTGTCTGACTGCACACATTTGCACAGGCCAGACAAACCAAAAGAAATTGTAACAAATTCATGTTGAGTAAAATTTGTTGCTTGAAGTAGAATTTAAAATGTCGATCAATGCACAATTATTGCAGTTGTACATTCCTTTCATCTTTAGATACTAATTAAAATTGATTAATATTAAATAGCTGTTTGGTAGATTTTTTATATAATTTATATGATTAGATAATATTAGCGATACTAAATATTATAATATTTTCCAGCTAATAAATTATAATTTCTAGTAGACAAGAGTGTACTTGGTCTCAAGTGTACTTGGTCTTAAGTGTACTTGGTCTCAAGTGTACTTGGTCTCAAGTGTACTTGGTCTCAAGTGTACTTGGTCTCAAGTGTACTTGGTCTCATGTGTACTTGGTCTAAAGTGTACTTGGTCTCAAGTGTACTTGGTCTCAAGTGTACTTGGTCTCAAGTGTACTTGGTCTCAAGTGTACTTGGTCTCAAGTGTACTTGGTCTCAAGTGTACTTGGTCTCAAGTGTACTTGGTCTCAAGTGTACTTGGTCTCAAGTGTACTTGGTCTCAAGTGTACTTGGTCTCAAGTGTACTTGGTCTCAAGTGTACTTGGTCTCAAGTGTACTTGGTCTCAAGTGTACTTGGTCTCAAGTGTACTTGGTCTCAAGTGTACTTGGTCTCAAGTGTACTTGGTCTCAAGTGTACTTATAGTATCATTGGTACTTGGTCTCAAGTGTACTTGTTCTCAAGAGTACATGGTCTCAAGTGTACTTGATCTCAAGTGTACTTGTTCTCAAGAGTACATGGTCTCAAGTGTACTTGATCTCAAGTGTACTTGTTCTCAAGAGTACATGGTCTCAAGAGTACATGGTCTCAAGAGTACATGGTCTCAAGTGTACTTATAGTATCATTGGTACTTGGTCTCAAGTGTACTTGGTCTTAAGTGTACTTGGTCTCAAGTGTACTTGGTCTCAAGTGTACTTGGTCTCAAGTGTACTTGGTCTCAAGTGTACTTGGTCTTAAGTAATAATAATAATAAATAAATTTGCAATAATAAGCAAATAACATCACTCAATTAAAGAGAAAAAGCCAATAGAAAATCAAAAAACATTATTAAAGTTTACAGAAATTTTAGAGCAAAGGTTAGTGATGCTTGTGATTCATTTCTACACAATTAAATATTACTTATAAATGAAATTGAAAAACTGAGTTAATATTTAAACATGAAACTTTAAGTTCTATTCCGAATGTTTTTTAGTTGTAAAAATTCTTGAACGGCACACATTTTGTGGCACACCTTGAATATATTTAATAAATTCGATAATAAGAGTTTAAATAATTAAACTTTAATTGACACATGCAAATTGTAAATTGATGTTCATATTCACTCCGCACAATCATTGTAACTTTTTTCAAACTGTTCTGCTAAATCCAGTGTGACAGCTCACGCTTCACTGATCCTCCACTCATTTCATCCGCGCTTTATATATTCTCACCTGCCAAACCCGCTACTCACTTCCGATGTCACTTAGCAAATCACGCCCTCTGCATCATTCATTTTATTCATCGGGGATAAAATAACGATAAACATTTAACCTTTTTTTATTGGTTTATGATAGGCAAACAAATCTACATTGGTTTGTTTATTTAACTTTCTAAGTTCAGAAATGAATATTTTATTTCAGATTGAAATATGTATAGTTTATTTATATATTTAAGTATGTAATTTTAATGAAATCATTTGAAAATGAATTTGAAGTCCAAATCCGCTACTTATTCAACCCAAGGAATCTCAAATATACAAGATGAGTCGAATCTTCAAAAAAGTCGAAAAAGGAAGACCGATACTTTCAGTTCGAATCTTCAAACAAACGATAGACTAATTACCAAAGAGAAATTGTTACAAATAATTAGAAATGTTGTTAAGACGAATTCATCTCGTCCCGTTCGCTCAGCGCCGAAAAAAACTGTTAAAGAATTTCACCCACTGGCTCCTGAAAAAGTGGAGCGTCTAAATAAAACACCAAAGAGAGAGAAAACTCCTATTGTCTCGACTGATTTTGATAATGGAATTACAAAAATAAATGATGTTAAATCTAGACTCTCTATCGTTCGAAATTCAGCTGTGACAATTCGACCAGAGAATGTAAGAGTTACCCTTACAGGAATTAATATTTACAGTGATAAGCAGAATCGTGCACCTCATCTTGATAGATGCGGTTATTTTGAATATGCATATAAAACACTGCAGTTGGAAGATGCAGTCGATGGTTCTGAGTCACAATTTAAAGTGAATGAAGGAGAAAATGGAAACTTTAATACTATAATTAGTACCAGCGTATCAGACAATAATCCTAATAGTTCAGATTGTCTTAGAGTGTTCAGTCAAGTGAACATTCCTGCTTCACAAGAAGAGTATAACAATCCGGTAAAAAATAGGTCTGATAAACTATCTGACGATCGTTCAATTCACTTCGAAAATAATGAAGATGATCAGAGAACTGGTGATGATATGCAAGATGGATTATTAGATCCATTTAAGACGAAGTCTTTACTGAGAAGATCTGTGGAAGATGTCAGTGACAAACTAACGGAAGATGAAATTCACAGAGACGCTTTTTTGGAAACTGTTACAAATGAGTAAGTTTTTGATAACGATTTAATATATTTCAATTATGAGGAACCTGTGTATTTGTATGTTAAAAGTGTCATCGCTTGAAGTGTGATGACTAGGGTTGTGACAATATGCAGATAAAATCATAGATCTTAGGAATATCATAGATGAAACGATATGGAATGGTATCAAGTACTATACACCACTGGTTTAGAACGATTAAATAGTCTTTAATTCATTCCGTTTGTAATATTTCCAGAATCTATGATTCTAAACGCATATTGTCACAACCCTAGTGATGACATTGTGCTAGTTATTATGTAAGGTCAATCTCTATTGTTTGCACCGATTGACAGCTTTGTATTTTGTTCAGAATACGAGGAAGGTTGGAGGAAATAGACTCTGCTGACAAACAGGATGTGACCGACACACTATCCATTGCTGATGTTTATAAAGTGAGTGCTAAATAGTTACTTAATAGCTATTTATTATGAACTAAAGGATTAATTACCCTGTATTTATACTCTATATTTAATAATAAAAACTATTATTAAGGTACCTTGTATAGTTTGTCCATAGAAGTATGTGTATTATTTAATAATTGTTCATAGATCGACTTGATCAATGGTTAATTCAATAAAATGAAAAAAAGAATAAATTAAATTAAAAAAGTTAGGCCCATACTACACTAGCAGTTTCACCGCAGCGTTTTCACTGCACTTTGTACGCATCTTCAATTAATCATGGTTAAATGAATGGTAAGCAAATTTGCATACTATACTAGCGTTGCTACCGCCTTCCATTCATTAACCTGTGATTAATTGAAGAAGCGTAAACAGGGCAGCGAAAACGCGGCGGTGAAACTGCTAGTTAGTATGGGCCTCAGATAGTTTTCTTTTCCAAACAGGCTTCATTGTTAATGAGGAGAGACCTATCTTCAGTTTTGAAAAGTGGTCTGAATGATACGTCCTCCAACCAGACTTCTGAAACGGAGCAAAGTGTTTCATCGGTAAATGAAGTAAGAATTCTCAGTTTATGTAGAATACATGAGCCTGAATATTAGTGAGAGAATTCAGCCATTCAGAAGCTTTAGTCAATTATTCCAATCATTGCTCTTTTTATTATTTTTATATTTATAAAAAAACTTCTATAATAAAAGTAGCTTACTAAAATGTATTCAATATAATTTAAGATTCATATAAAAAAGGATCGTTGTCTCATAGGTTTTTCTGTTCTATAAATGTTAAACTTATCTTCAAAATGCAAGATAGGGTCTCATAATTTGACTAAACCACCAACTGTTTTTTTCAGGTTTCCTATATTGAGAATCTCCAAATAGACAATGAATGGCATACTAGAACATCAGATATCAAAGAGCAATCAGAAACAGAAACTACAAATTCAACATCTGGTGATGAAAAGGAAGATTACGAGGATGATTTCGAGGATGGTTCTAACGCTGAAGATATCTCGACATCAGACGAAAATTCATCCTCTTCTACTTTGAGTGAAACGTTTGAGGACACCGGCACCGATGGTGAAAAAAAGGACGAGACTACTAGCTCTAATGAAGAAGATCTAAATTCAACTAAAATTCCTGATAGCTCTAGTTACTCTGAAGAATCAGCTGAAGATATTGTAAGCTCAAACGTAAAGAATGATGGTAGTATGAAACCTAAAGACATTTCTATGATATCGTCCGATAAAAATTCGTATTCATATTCTTCCGACGATCAGAATATTATGGAGGTTAAAACTGCTAGCGAAAGAGAAAATGATTTCCGAATACCTGATTATATTGACTCTGAAAAGTCATCTATCAGTCATAACGAAATTTCTTTGAGAGAACCTCAGCTAATAAATACTGGTGTTCAAACCGACGATAAAAAGAATGAAAGCGAACGAAAAGAAAACGATTCTCTAAAACTTATATTACAAGCTATGAACGATAATTTAGAACAACTAAAGATTCAAGCAATTAATAAATCCACCAACGAAGAAGAGGCAGTTGACGTTGAACAGAATAACAGTAAGTTATTTCCAAATACCCAACACATTTCGTCAGGCAGTGACAGTTTCGACAGTTTCCAATCACAATCAAGTTACATCGACTACATGAGTGAAGTCCCGGTAAGCGATTTATACTTTATTGATATTAAAATCATTAAATAAATAAATTACTTTAATAAATCTATATTAGCTTAGCAATCTTAATATAATAAAATATTGGATGTTGTTGCGTTGTCTCCAACCATCCTGATGAATGGTGATTCAATATTGATAATTTTATGTTACAGGTCCCTATCAAGCTCTTTTTATTGCTTATAGGGCTAATATTTCTCAATATTTTGCTGCAAATTCCATGAGATTTGATAGCCTATAGTTTTTCTTTTCTTTTATAGATTGTATTATCATTACACAATCATACCCGTTTTACTCCCAAGTTGCCAATTTCAACTATAAAGAAAAAGAATGTACACCGTTCGTTTTGAATCCCAGTTAGGTAGGTATTAATTATTCCGATAAAGGTAGAAAATATGAGAAACTCATTATAGAAACATATATGTACCTAATACATATTTACTCCCAAGTTTCAGTTTGCAACTTGACTGAAGGCTGAACATGCAATATACTTTTACTGAATTGTTTAACAAAAATCAGATCAAATAGGGTATAATCTTTTTCTTCATCGTCATATAATAATGTTTTTATCATTGTTGCAAACTTAATATCAGAAACTTTAAAAGCACATTGAAATATATTATAAATACTGAGCTAAATTTTATGCAGTTTACATATTAATGATCCTAGACATAAGTTCTATAATTTTTTCCCGGAGCCTGGAGAAGATCATTAATTAATTTTGAATGGAATTTGATGATATATGGTCTTTTATTGAAAAAAAGAACCCTCGATTTCGATAATTTTTTCGGATTATTTTCAATCTTAATTACAACAGTTTTATTATATCTAAATGTAGGTTTTACAATTGTAGGAGGTCACAACTATCTCAAGAGGCGAGCTACCAGTTACTGAAATAGACGAGTCAGATTTGACTGGCAAACTGCGGCAGAGATTTACTGCCGTGGCTCATGAATTCGGAGACATTTCGCTTGAGTATTCAGATAACTCTTCGCAAGCTGTCGATACATCCACTATTGTAGACAGCGTCATACTGGATGACACATGGAGCTCTGGAGTTAAAATTCAGTCACCATTTCACAACACAAACCAAGACGAAGAAGCGAGAGGAATGAACGAATATTCGAGTCTGGTAAGGTTTGGAATTTCATTATATTGATATCAAATTGGAATCGCGATAATGTATCATTATATGCCTTTTAGTTGAACAACTACTGATCAATGTTGAAGGTTTCATGTAATGATGTAAATCCATTGATGATATTTTGAAATTCTCAGTACTTTTTCAAATAATTCATAGAAGATTATGCCTGTATTTGTTAATTTAATATTCAACCGAGGTTGATTTTCACAAAAATTCAAGCAAATTCGATTTTTTTTTCTGAATTAATTTCTAAATATTGTGTTTTTCTCTGTTTTCCAAAATAGGTATCCTGTATAAATATTGGGCTGATCACTTATTTATTTATTTAGAGTATATTTGGATTTTAAAATTTTGTAATCTAGTGATTCTTTACTTTTCAGGAGGACGGAGAGGTCCAAAATCGAACTCTATTCCAAAGAGATCAGCAAATTATAAACAGAGAAAATGAAGTAGGAGAGATGTACAATTTGGATCTCTCTTACCAAGATGAAGAACTTCATTATAGCCAAATTAGAAGATATTCAGATTTCGATGAGTTAGAAATTAGATCACGTTATACACTGAGTGAAAATTCCACAGAAGTTGATCCAAAGAGGGACGTAAGAAAATTTCCACGCAAGCTTCACACTGATGACGAACCATTGCCGAAAGTTAGTGTTTTTCAAACTGCTGATCGTGGCCAAAGATTCGATGCTGTGAGAAAAATACAAAGGCAAAAGAAAGCCAGTGAATATTTTGGTAGGAGTGAAAGAGAACATTTAGAAGAAGAGGAAAGACTGAAACTCAAAGAGAAAAACCAAATTCTATTGAGCCGATTAGGTAAATTAGGTTCTTTCAAATTTCTCAAGAAACATTCTGACGAATCTCAGTGACAGTGGAATTTAATATATGGATAACATGTACCTAATATTTTGCATATTTAGTGAATACTGTAACCATTAAAAGATGTGAAGAAAGAATATTTATATATTTTATCACTTTAAATGTTTAAAAGCATTAAATTAAGAATTTAGCTCCCGAATTAGGAATGTTGAATTAAAAAGTTCCTTTTGTGAAAACGACGAAGAAAATATTACGAAGTCACAGAAAATGCCTTTTAAGGAAATTGAACAAAGTTTATTAAACTATACAATCAACTCTGCATTTGTTTTATTTCCAATATATATTCTGATACAAAATGTTAATGAAGAAAAAAAAATGATAATCGGAAATGATTTTGTCATAGACATAAAATTGGTACCTGGCTTACTTAATTATATAATAGAATAAGTACATATGATTAAGAAACATTATTAATCATAAAATTAAGTAATAATATTAATCATATGATTAAGAAATAATATTAATCATATGATTAAGAAACAATAATAATCATATGATTACGAAATAATATTAATCATATGATTAAGAAACAATAATAATCATATGATTACGAAATAATATTAATCATATGATTAAGAAATAATAATAATCATATGATTAAGAAATAATATTAATCATATGATTAAGAAATAATATTAGTCATATGATTATGAAATCCATGAGAGCTATAGTAATTTATATATTATTAGTTATTACTATAATACATATATATTATATACAATCATATAAAACATTTTTGAGCGAAACTAATTAGTTCCAATTTGAAAAATATATATTTGCCTATAGGCACAAAAAAAAAAACTCATAAAGAGGTAATTACGTAATAATATAAAAAAAGTTTATGAATTTTTATTGAACAATATAAATCATAAAATCAGACTACTAATTCATATTATATAGAGACACTTATCGTGAAGAGAATTTTTTACAAATGTTAATCAAACATTTCAGAGAAGAAAGCAACGAGTATTTAGTCATCGACAAAGAGTGACGATGTTAGGGTGAAACTCTTGCCTTTGAGCACCCCTTTTCCCACCTACCTGATACCGCGAAAAACCCGATACAGGTAACCCATGCCAGGTCTTTTCTAACCCCTGTGACCCATTTTATATTAGTCTGAATATACCCATACGTGTTTTTCTTGGAAACTATTACACCAGTCTAATACATACCTAGAGAAGCAAGGCAGAAGTAAACCAAAGGGTATAACATAAACCATGACTGAAGCCATAAGGTCCGGTCACACATTGTGATCTAAAAATTTCTCGAGCCCCGGACTGCCTGGCATAATCACTTGAATGCTCTCTCAGAATTAGATAGTAAATCAGGAAGTCAATGTATAGCACGTTATAAACTAAATAATGAAAAAAATCATTTAAGTGAATTACGAGAATTTTGTTAATTATAAGTAATGACGTACTTAAAACTATGCAGGAAGTTACGCCAGATGATAAGAAAGATAGTTGCGGAATAAATATTCACCTAATAAATGACTTAAAAATTAAAACTAATGACTATCATCAAAAGGTGAAATTAAATAGAAATACAAATGCCAATGCGATGCGATATAAAGATGTTAAAACCAGAAACTAGATCAGGAATAGTCGTAGGTGCAACAGTTTCAAAAGTAATTGATATTACAATGAAGAAATTGATGAGTCGTTGACCGTTTGTAATGGAAATAGAAAATATGATTTCAATAATGTATTATCTTTTGATTAATTTTCTTCTCTCATAAAGAGAATTTTGAATACGATCTGATAACAACAAATGACTTAAATTGAGGTAAAAAGAACGTTGAGGGTGTTTTGACTAAATTTATCCAGTCAGAGCAACGAAAAGATGAATATTGCATTTTAATCCGTAGATAAATTTTATCTAAAAAAATAATCATGATATCACACCTAAATATTATATCAATTTAAATTAATGAACAATTTGATTTTCTAAGACAGGAAAATTTAAGAGCAAAACTAGAATTTAATTACATAGTACCAAACATACCAAGTTCATTTCTAGAAAGAAACTATGCACCTATGTCATAATTCATTTCTAGCAGTTCAGAAAGGTGCAGAAAGAACTTATAACATACTCAAACTTAATATATTTAATGAATATGAAAAACTTTTAATCGATGATATTTGATCAAAATCTAAAACGTGCATTAAAACTAAAAGATTACCAAAGAATGTACTTCTAAAAACATATCCCATACAACTAACTAAAACTATTCACAACAGTAGCGATTTATTGTTAGGACCATAACTTCAAGTGACGGATATAAACGTATTTTAGAGTGCAAATATTTTACAACGCAATTCGTTGTTCGGTATAAATAAGCAGTAACAGTAGCCATGCCTTAATTTTTTTTCCTATTTTTAGTACATGATGTTTAGTTTTGTTATCCGATAATGGATCAGAATTTTCAAACGAGTTGATGAGTAATTTAACTAACTTCAACATAAAAAAGTTAGCAATAACACCTTATCATCCTAATTCTAATGGACTCGTTGAAAGGATCAATAGGGAAATCATGAAGTTGTTACAAATTTATACGCAAACTAAAAATAATAAATAATGGTATAATTTTCTCGAAAATTTTCAAATACTACTGAATTCAACATTCAATGAAATACTAAGTGATACACCAATTTAGGAGTATTTGGATATGATAGTAATCATGCAAATTGTACAGATGAAAAAATTGATTACAGGTACGTTGAAGAAAAACAAAGAAATCCTTTTTCAGAAATAAAAACCTGTTAGGTGAATCGTTCTAAGCCTTACAGGGTATCGGAATCAGGGGTTGGATGAATCGTCCTAAGAATATCTTAACAAGCAGTCAGCAGTGACTACCCGACACAAGAGATGCCCCAGTAGATAAGTTGCCGACTATTCCTCTCCGAGAACTATCCCCCACCCCCTAACTACCTTTAATATCTATTATTCTCCAATGCCTTCTCCTATTGCAATCCATTAATGAAACCATTTGTAGGTTCAAAATGACTATTGTAAATTCCCTTCTAATTTTTTACCTCCCATTTATATTCTGCTGACCATTCAATTTCCCCTCACAACGAAATATCATCCACTCCCGAATAGGTCAAGGGATTGTGTGAATCGTCCTAAGCCTTGCTTCAACAAGCAGCCAGCAGTGCCTGTTCGACACAAGAGATGCCCAAGTAGATCAGTGACCAACATCTTCCCTTTCGAGGACTCCGCCCACCCCTTTACAAGTGACCTGGTGTACCATTGAAATTATCAGAGAAAAACCCAGAGTGTTCCCACTCGCATTTACGTACCCACGTTATCTGAAGTAATTCATCTTACCAGCCTTGTGTGAAGTAATTCATTTTACCCGCGTTATCTGAAGTAATTCATCTTACCTGCGTTATTTGAAGTAATTCACTTTACCCGCGTTATTAGAAGTAATTCACCTTACCCGCGTTATTTGAAGTAATTCACCTTACTCGCGTTATTTGAAGTAATTCACCTTACCCGCGTTATTTGAAGTAATTCACCTTATCTGCGTTATTTGATGTAACTCACCTTACCCGCGTCATTTAAAGTAATTCACCTTACCCGCGTTATTTGAAAAAATTCACCTTACTTGCGTTATTCGAAGTAATTCACCGTACCTGCATCATCGGAAGTAATTCATCTTACCCGCGTTATTTGAAGTAATTCACCTTACCCGCGTTATTTGAAGTAATTCATCTTACCTGCGTTATATGAAGTAATTCACCATACCCGCATTATTTGAAGTAATTCACCTTACCCGCATCATCAGAAGTAATTCATTTTACCCGCATTATTTGAAGTAATTCACCTTACCCGCATTATTTGAAGTAATACATCTCACCCGCGTTATCTGAAGTTGTTCACCTTACCCGCATAATTTGAATTAATTCACCTTACTGGCGTTATTAGAAAATGTACACTTTACCAGCGTTCTGAAATAATTCACTGTACCCGCGGTATTTGATATAATTCACTTTGCCCGCGTTGTGTGGGTTCCTCGATCCATATCCGAAAGCCATACGTATTTTTGAAGAATTGTATTCTTCAAAATAAAAGGATTTTGATTTTGAACTAAAAGTTGCTTCTCAATATACAATTATAATTAAAAATTGTAATCACATTTTAAGGAAAAGAATGAAATGATTAGATTTGAGAGGTTATAACAAAAATATTAGTGATTCAATATCCTTGAATCATTATTATAATCATATTTACATCATTTTCCAAGATTCTTTATCTAGTACTCATTTTTCTCAGTAAGACTCATATTTCTATTGTTTTTCTAGATTCCTCCGTGGTGGTAAAAAAGATTCTATCATGAACATCGCCATTAAATTACAGAAGCGGTGGAAATTTCCGCTGGGGAATTTACCTAGAACCAATTTCACATCAATGATTCATTTATACGACTTCGTTTCCTATGCGGGTTTATAGCAAAGCCTTATGATGTAATAATCGCTATCTTATCACTCCTTTACAGTCAATGCACCGATAAGAACATGGTAGTTATTATTCACACTATATGAAGTACCGAGAGGGTAATTCAAATTCATTACTAAGCGAACCATCTGACCTAACGGTTCATTTCTACTTATCGTTGTTAACTGTTCATCGTAATCTATCGAGTGTGTTTATAGTTCAATAGGTGTTATATTTTTATCAAGATGAAGATCGTAGTTCCGTTTCTTCTCTTTCTGAGTCACGGTAAGATTATAATTTATACTAGTCTACTATCAGTCAAAAATAACGTGCTATAAATTTTTCATTATCAAAATTATCCACATTAAATTATTCTAGATTATTGATACTGAATTTATTGTTAAGTATATGTTAAGTATTTATTGATAAGTAAATATCGTTAAGTAAATGTGTTACCTCATACTGTCAACGGAACTCTTTATATATCAGGAATAACCAAAAAAGGTGTAATTAGATAAGTTTTCTCTTTTAATTCACTTGATGTGACAATATTGTTCCACATTGTAAACACAAGAGTTTATATTACCATTATTTAACTTTCACTTGATCATTTTTTTTTTATCTAAGTCATATTTTATTTACTAATTAAAACATTCTATGTAGTTTACGGGTAATTGCTTTGATGACCAAATTTTCAAGACGAAAGCAAAGAATTCAATGGCGAAAAACTGTAAGCTAATTAGGAGATGATATCAATATTATTTCTTCAACCTTTTTTGATTGCATATCACAATAGTGAGAATAAAAAACTTGAAGCACATCGCTAATTTGGAAGAAAAACGTCAAAAACACAAATTATTGTATTTTCGATTTGTCAATATATTTAGTCATATAAATCCTAAAATATTGATATTTTGGTAATCATAAAATATTGATTTGGTTTTTACGATTTACCATCAAATGTACGTACATTACAAGATCCAATAAGAAAATAGTAAGTTTGGAGTTATGACAGTATTCTCGAAAATGAGCGACATATCAAAATGTATCAGACTCGACCCAAAAGGATATCAAATAGGCTGAGTAAAAGAATCTGTCACAAGATTTTACCAAAACATTGGTTCGATTTCCAAGTTCTTCGAAATATGGCTAAATCGTAAACGGTTGATATATATGGTTACTTCACTTTTATACTAATATGCCTTATTGCGGAGTTGGAGCTTGACAAGATTAAATAAGAGCAATAAAGTATTTGTACAAGCTTTAAATCAACTAAGATTTCATTAATTTTTTCATGATACATTTTTGTAAATGTTCATTTTTATCAGTTGCCATCAAATATGTTGGTTTTTGAATGTATAAAATGAAATTGTTGATTTTTTCTTATCAACATTTCTAGTGTCCCATAAAATAAAACATCTTATACAATAACTATTATTCACTAAGAATAGTATGTCATGTATAAAAGAACATAGACTTCTGTAATTTACTGAGTATTTGTGCTGTTTCTCTGACCCCTTAATACCCTGTTAACTCGAAGTTCAAACAGAAGTTCCTATCAGTGGGTACTTATAATTTGGCACAGTACATTTAAATGATAAATCCTACGAACTAACACAAAAAAAAAATCATAAAATTCTAACCACTGATTTCCTAAATCCTAATTGTATAGCAAATCCTCGACACTCAGTCCTTTAGAAACCTAAATTTGGTCAGTCCGTTTAAGGTTAAGCGTCTCCATGTTTCATGAACTGGATACTACCGTTAGTTGCAACTAAATGTCAATAGTGAGTTTCCTCATTATGAATAAATAACTTAATAACTATCATATTAAAGTTACATACTTAAGAAAATATTATTGATCAATTAATAAAAAAATTTAGATAAGAGGAAACTTTTAAATTATTTTCTGAAATCAGAGAGCAGGGCCATTATTATCAGTCCCATCGCTGTAGTTTTAAATTGAAGTCACCCTCTCTAACCTACAACACTTCCTCTCTCATTACCCTCTACAATTCGCAAGGTTTTAATTCATTGCAGTTTGGTGAAGAATTCTTTTTACATTACTACTAATCCATATAATAGTTTATTATAGCCATAATCCCCTGAACCACATCTCCTTCCTTAGTTGTTCTCGGCAGTACTCCATGGCCAGTTGCTCCCTACAACTCCACCACTTTACAGTGTCAAGGAGACCCTGATAGCTGTTTGTGGAGAATTGACTACATAATGCTTCCAATCATTGTTGAGATGACCGTGAGTCTATTGAGAGATAAATAAGAGTCTATTGAGAGCTGAATAAGAGTCTATTGAGAGCTGAATAAGAGTCTATTGAGAGCTGAATAAGAGTCTATTGAGAGCAAAATTAGAGTCTACGACTCTACACCCAAAGCTAAATACTTATAAATTGAGAGCTAAATGTGAGGCAATAATTTGAAAGCAGAATTAGAGTTAAGGAGACCGTACTTGGTTTTTGATAATATCATTATTAATGAAGCTAAGGTTCTTAAATTTAGTAGCTTAACTTAAATTTAATTCTCTATCGTTTTTGTTCCCGGTATTTTTTCGATTAGACCAATAGAAAACGAGTTATTCCAATTTCGAACGTATTTTGAAATTTCTTTCAAAAACATACAACTTGTACAATTTTGCATTCGACTCTCCAAGAAATTATCTACAAAACTGTTTCTTTTGAATTTCGATTTTCTAATTGGTTTTCGGATAAAAATGAGAAAACATAAATAAGTGGAAGTTTTTCTTTAAATTCAAAATTTTGAAAACAAATTTGAAAATCAAAATTCAAAGGAAACTGTTTTGTAGAGAATTCCCTGGAAAATCTAATGCAAAAACCCTAATGCCGTAGCTTCAAAATTGTAAGAGTTGTATGTTTCTGAATACCAATATTTGTAGCTTTTTTGAAGTATTTACATACTAGAAAATACCATTCGAAGTTTGATAATCTGACAAGTAGCATCCTACTCGTTTTAGGTGTAGCGGGTAATCGAGACATATTCCTTTTCTTGCCTTAGTGTGTGTGCTATTAGTAGCACGTTAGATGCCAGATATAGCGAGATAGTTAATTATTACAAATTTTGTTGACTGAGAGATCTTTTTTAGAGTGCATATCGACTCCGTAACCCCCGCGTCGCCCCCTTGCCTTTCTCCCTCTCCCCAGGGGGTTAGGTATACACTAGAGCTCTAATATTTTTGCACAAACAATTAGAAGGTTATTAGGTAACTCTTTACGCAATACACCTAGTAGTGTAGTCGATAGAGCTCTGACACAGTACTCTAACGTCCAGGGTTCGAATCCCGCGAACTCTATCAAGTACTTATGTTTCATTTTCACCCAGGCTAGGGAGTATACTCTTCCGTCTAGATGCATTTATATGTATCTTGGGGTCGCAGGACCAACAACTTTGAAAAGAAAAAAAAATTAGGCGATTTTCTCATATACGGTCCCCTTAATAATTATGTCAAAGGAAAAAGAATATCTATTGATATAATATAATTATGATATGCAGGATAAAATGAAGTATTCATAATATAATTTGAAATATTTATATCCTCTTTCATTTTAAACAATATAATTATAATATGCGAGATAAAAGGAAATATTTATATCGTAAATTTCAACATTTAATATTCACTCTGTAATAATAATTTATTCATTCTTCAGATGATTGATATCAAAAATGGAACTTACTTATTTTACGGTCATTCGGACAATTCAACCGGAGAGTGTGATCTCCTGATAGAGAATTTTGAACCTCTAATGTCCGGAAGTTTTGCTTGTATTTCAAAGAATACTCTTGCAAATGGTACCGTCACAGAGGAGATATTGCAGAACTACACTGCCATAGCACAAGGTTTGGAACTTTCTCATAAACTGTTAAAAAAAGAGAGTGATGGGCCTTATACCGCCCAATTTAACCCTATCTTTCATCTAAATTCAACAACTCAAAAGTACCTAACTTTTTTCTTTTTAATAGAATAGAACTTACAGAACATTTAATAGACACTTTACCATACTTCGGAGTGGAATAATTACAGAATTTATAATAGGCCTCATCAAACGGTAATCTGTTTGTTCAAAGAGACATTTTTTCTGTAAAGACTGTTCATATTATTTATTAATAATACTGATTAACCGATACGCTCTACAATGAACATATTTTCAGAGCTGTCTGATTTCTTCGTATCTTACGACGACCAAAGATATGAAAACCACGAAAGAATACGACCCAATTTAATAAAGAACGAAACGTACGTGTTTGTGTGCGGGGTATCAGCCACACCGACACCCCCTAATATAAAGTGGATTTTCAACAACACGAGGGACATCACAGCAGACTCTGTTCTTACGCAACCGGTAGGTACCAGGAGGAAACTATTGTAGGCCATAGAATATTATACGAGAATCCCACATAATCATATAATTTGAGTGCTAGTACAGGAATAAATAATTCTAAATATTTCAGTACTGATATCCTTCACCAGTGTTATTTGCTGTTAGGGTAAATTAATAATTCAGAAATTGCTAATAGTGTCTACATGAAAATGATACCTATCAAAACTTTAAAAAATATTATATCTATCATCATTAATTTAGATGATAGGTATAAACTCCATTTTCCTATTCTCGTGCACAAGTTAGCCAGATTTTTTTCTGAAAAAGCATACTATTTTTTTTCAGCATCCAAGCTCTTCACCAGAGTTCATCTCTACCTTGACTCTGGAAACGTCAGCAAGTGGAGAACAGAGTTTGGCCTGTGTGATTCGTAAGGACTATGCCACACAAGAGGAGATCATATCAGTAAACTTCGTCGTCGGAGACATAGGTGAGGTTACAAAAGAGTGTCTTAATATCATTAAACGAAAGTAGAAAAAAAATCCCATAATTGCAGTAATTCGATAAAAGCTAATATTGATGTCTTGATCTGATAACATTTCCTACATTTCTTAGATATATTTAGGAAGACTGTAGAATTACTTTAATATACTGAAAGTCTTCAGTTCAAATCCTAATATTTAGCCTATCAATATTCGAATCTTTAGCATTTTCAATATTTAATTTCACTATAAGTAATCTTTCCATCCTGCCATGTCGATATAACGTTCCTAAATTTATTCTTAATTTCAGATAATGGAATAAATCCACGTAAATTTTACAGAAATAAATGCTCTTTGTGAAAGTTTTTGCTATAACTCATTTATTACGTCACAATGGAAATTCAAGATAACATACAAAATAAATGCAAAATAAGTGATTTGGAAATTTAAAGTTCTTTATTTCTATAAATTAAAGAGTAAATATTATGAAAGAAGTATCTAACGTTTCGGAGTGAGGGGTTTTAGTGGTAAATTATCCTTTACTTACGGAGAATTATAGTTTGTGTAAGCGTTTCAACATTAATAGAAATTAAGTGACCAGAAAAGGCTAATCAAAGTGTTCAAAATTCATGGACACATTTACTGAGTACCTTGTTTCCCGTGTTTGCAGATTTGGAACCCAATGTATACACCTCCACTATCCTCCCCTGTGACGTGGACAGTGACTCTTGTGTCTGGGAAATAGAGACGAGAGATGGCGAGATGAACTCTTACAATGTGAGAACATGTCTCAGAAATTATAAAAATGAGTGATTTATGTGAAAAATGTAAGAGAAACTAGGATTATTTTACTAAGTAGCATTTAGATAGAGTGGATCAATACTGAGTTTGATCAATCCAATCTTATTCAAACGATTCTAAAAAAAAATGTGATTTGATATAGTGTATTTTTAAGCTAAATAATTAGGATATCTAACTAGAGATGTAATCCCCAGATGACTGAGATTAAGGAAGGACTTTACCCCAAGTATGGCTATTCCTTTAAATCTATCGGTGATTGCGATCTTCTAATCAAGGAAACCGTTCTCGCTGATGCCGGTCACTATGTCTGCAATGATCTGAACATGTTGTGGGAGAGCTATCGTCTCACAATATATGGTAAGAGAAATAGGGTATAGATTACAAAAAGAAAGTGTCACAGAAAAAAGGTATTACGGTATCTATGCGTTAATTAAGAGTATTGTGAATGCTCGAGTACTCCGGCGTTCCTCTATATATGATTTTTGTTGGATAATTCATGATACGTGTAACGTGAGTAAGTATTACTACCTTATCTCTTTATTTAGCTTTAAATACACTATATTATTTCACAAAAATGTTCAAACCGTTTGAACAATATTTGAATGAGAAAACTCATTAGTGATCCACTTCAACTTCGTGGGGATATGTAAAGTGGTTCTCTTTTATGTCAAATTATATTTTTAAGATTAATTGATTAATACGTTGAAGTGATTGTCATCTTTCAGAACTATGAATGAGAAAGTTTAACCGTGATAACTCAGTTTCGATGTTATGCATTACCAGAAGATGATAATGAGTATATCTTCCATAATTATTTACAATATAATCTTCCTTCTATTCTTATGAACCACGAATCATTATATAATATTTACCAATATTCATTCACAACCCAAATATTACCATTTACAAACTCTATTATTGCAATGTCTATATTGATCAGGATGATCTAATTCTAAGCTAGGAAGTTTGTAACATATTGTCAAGATTATATTATATAATTAATCAATTCAACTACTTTTTTAAAAGGTATTATAATATTCCAGAATTATCTCATCCTACTTTATCTTTCGATGGCAAAACATATAACGATTATGACGAGCTAGAAGATGATCTACCACTTGACCAGACATACGAGTTCCAGTGCGAGGTCGAGAGAGCTTTCCCAGAACCAACAATAAAGTGGCTCCACAATGAAGAGGGTGATGTCACCGAATACTCGGAGATGGAAGTGGTGCAGAGCGATTCAGTGAGTGAATATACTTTGGGGGAAAACTGATGACTGATTTAGTAATCAGTATATATTTTTATTGGGTAAACATACATTCGACAAACGGATTACTGATTTTGTTATCCAACAACCCTAACCATAGAAAGACTAGAAAAAAATATAGCATATAGAGACCAAACATCATAGCTAGGTTCGCTCATAATTTATAGTTAAAACATATATTCACATTATGATCAGTAATCTTACAAATATTCATACTATATGATTGCTACCATTACGAAGTTTCACTCTACGATCACTACTATTAGCAGATTAGTTTCTAAGTATGCATCTTTATTTCCACCAGAATGGGCCTCTCAGGCACGTTGGTCATCCCACGGTTAATGTGGTAATTGCTGCCTAAATTTTTTTTAAATAAGATAGCAAACTACAATCCTGCTTTTGTATATATTAGATAAATGAGTAATATATGTTTTTCCACAGTAAATTGAACTTTACATTTTAACTATCTTCAATATTCGACAGAGCTCTTCCTCGTACACAAACACCCTCTTCTTCAACGTTAAAATAAAAGGTTTACAGAGTCTTCAGTGTGTGGTCACCCACCTTCTGATATCAGATAAAGAAACTGTGACTCTCATTTTCGGTGGTGGCAGTGCAACCATTGGTGAGTGGCGATTAGGTTTATATGTAGTTTATTAAATGATAATAATTAATAATAACAAATTTATTCACTCAATTTTTATATATAAGAATGTTTTCAAATACGGTAGCTAACTATTTAGAGAATTGTACCTTTTTAAATGTCTTACAGTCACTCTTACTACTTACTATACGTTCTCTTTTATCAGTTTTATATCAGGTCTGTATCAGTTTTGTGTCAGTTCTGTATCAGTTTTTGTCAGTTCTGTATTTTTTGTTATATTACTATTATTCAAGTTTCCTTTCTTTCTACCCACTCAGGAGTTTCAGCTTTCTCACTGGTGTCCGTTCTTGTTCTTGTGGTGATGCCGACTTACCTACACTACTGAGAAGATGTTTAACACTGTTTAGTTATTTCAATTGTTTTTATACTTACAATAAATAGCTTTATGAATTTGCGTATTGATAACTATAGTGAAATATAGTTTTTATATCGCAGATAAAATTGAATTGAATATTTACTTTGATATGAACTACTTGCTCAAAATCCATATATTAAATTTATCAAAATGCCTGTAAGTATCATAGAGAATATTTACCTTTACAAAATGCGGAAGGTTTTATTTTAGACGGCTTTTTTTCATTTATTTATTTATTTATCATCTTGTTATTTGCATAACTGAAAAAGTATTTAACCAAATTGTCTGAAACTTGGTGGGACGATTGGTCATTGGTCAATATCCACTGTCCAGTAACTACCTGATAGCATTTTGAGTCAAGGTCAAGGTCATTTATAACTCAAAAATTATTGAACCATATTGCATGAAACTTGGTGGGGTGATTTATCAATATCCAGGAACCATTTTGTTAGATTTTGGGAGCGTGCGGGTCAAAGGTCAAGTTCAAGGCCATTTATAACTCAACAATTCAAAAAATGTTGAAACAAATAGCCTGAAATTTGGTCTGGAAATCTACCATTTGGTAGATTTTTGGGAGCGATCCGATTAAAGGTCAAGGTCAAGGTTATTTATAACTCACTCAAAAAGTTTTCAACCAAATTGCATGATACTTGGTGGGGCGATTGATCATTATCAGTTACCATTTATTAGATTTTGGGAGCGAACGGATCAAAAGTTAAGGTCAAGGTCATTTATAAGCGGCTGCGAAGGTAAGCGCTCTGCTGAGTGCCCTAAAATCTTCGGCTTATTCGGGCTCTTATTTAGAAGTTTAATTTTTTGTATTGTGTTTTATGTCAATTTTTTTTACTGAATAAAGAATCTAGTTGCTCTATATTTTTGTCTTTATAATCGAAGATGTAAAAGCGGCCAAATTTTTTTAATATATCTATTTCACTTACAATAGGTATCAAAATGTTCTATATCTTTTAATTAGCGTTTTCCTGAAATTATTAGGTTAAGAAATAAAATATTAAAGAACTTATCACAATTTTGTGTTTCATTCAAGTTCCAGTTTACGTAAATACTCGTTGCTTTCTTTTCCTCCTCTGAAATGTTGTTAGCCCTTTTTGAATTACTAATGAGTTAATGAACAATTTAATAACTAAAATTTATTAATTAAAATTCGATTGGGTAAATATAAAATGACTTTATACTAAATAGAATTTTATTTCGAACGTGAGACAAAAAAAAAACAATTTTCTATGTTTATTGTGAACGTGAGACAAGTTTGACTCTATAATGGAAGTCATTTCTTAATAATAATGAGAAAGGAACACTGACCGTCAATTATAAATGTCTATTATGCTGAAATGATTTACTTTAAAAAGGGTGACACTATCAAAGTCACAAAGGAATAAAAATTGACGAGAATTATAAACCGAAGTGATTTACAGAAGCAACAATAAAACTATTATCAATGAAGAAAATATTACCATCAAGACTATAATTAGCTGTATGATTGGATATACAGGGTGGTGCAAAAAAAAAGGAAACCCATTTTCAAACTAGTTTATTTTACAAGCTATCAAAGCTAGAAATTTTCTAAAAACACAGTTTTTAATTTTTTTACTTTTTCTGCATCTATCTTGATAATCTGTTGAGAGTTACGATGAAAATTAAACATCATGCAGCGAATTAAAAAAAAAAAGTAAATAAAAAGGGCTTGCGCAAGCATGAAATACACAAAAATATTCATAATAGGAATAATTTATTTCCATATGGTAGTAATCCTAGAATTTTTCATTCAATTAACGTTATTGTTATTGACTCTTTCATTCATGGAAATACATCTTCATCACCAATCACGATATCTTCTACAAAATGTGCATTTTTTGCAGAAACCATTTTGCAAAATTTAGACGGTGCGGTAAATCAGTTCTAAGAGTTTGAGCCTTACGTACATACTTCTTTAAAGGATAATATCTCAAATTGTGTTTGACAATTTAGTGAAATGTGTCTTAAATGATATATAATCTTTACTTTCTGATTTGTATTTTTGTATTCTCAATATGTTGTTCATGAAAAACATTATCGTTTTCATGTGTTCATTCTTTTCTCCTGCGACATGATCACTTTTTGTTCAAATTTAAAGTGGTTTATTCAGTTTTGAACTTATTAACATTTGTCAATATGCTTTTACAGTTGGTTGAAATCTTTCCGGAAAGCAATGTTCAAAATGAGGTTGAACCTGCGTAAAACTTTGTGTTTAATAAAAATTTAATAACAAAAACTCTTGTTTATCAAATAGGAGATAAAAATTAATGGCGAGATGATTTTTATAAAGATATCAATTTTACCTTCAAAAACAACTTTCAAATGGTAATTAATTGTTTTATTTTCTCTTATTTGTTACAAAAATAGTAGAATTTAATGTTTTTACATCCATATAAAATGAAATATCTTATGATTTTTTCATATATTTCGTTCTCGCGCAAGCCCTTTTTATTTAACTTTTTTAAATTCCTGTCGTAACTCTTAACAAATTATCAAGCTAGATGCAGAAAAAGTAAACGAATAAAACTGTGCCTTTAGAAAATTTCTAGCTTTGATAGTTTGTAAAATAAACTAGTTTGAAAATGGGCTTCCTTTTTTTTGCGCCACCCTGTACTGTAGTTATGTATTTGGTTATAATTTACCAGTCTCTAATATCACTTGAGATAATCACAATGTGTTATCAAATAGCAATTAATAATTACTAGTTATGGTGATTAAACGGGTAACATTATCGATGATGACTAAGGAAGAATAAGAAAATATGGAATGACACTTTAATTAAAAAGGTCGATAAATTACATTTTTTATCAAATAAGGGAATAAAAGGATACTAGGAACTTTAATTTCATAATTATTATTCCAATATATGTATTCACAAAGTTTAAAATAAACATTTCATTCTATAATGTTTCAATAAGCATTTTTTTTAGATATCTATACCAGAATTTTCAGTAGCATTATTACTATTATGATTACTGTAACTAAAACAGGTGTATGTGTAATTGTCATAAATTTAGAAGATACATGTCTGATTGAAAATAACAGGAGAGGGAAAAGATTCCTAGGTAAATTAATTATATAACAAAAATTTATTGGATATATTAAGATCACTCATATATCAATTAGGATAAGTTAAGGTTAAATTATAAGCTGAGTGTAAAATATTTAACCCGTACATGGAGGGCGGCCTTATATTGGGACAGCAATCTGTAGATGTGGCACATCAGCAAAGTTAAAGTTGAGAAACCGTGTGCGTGTAAACGAAATACCTTTGAATTCTCTTAATATTTGAGCCTTAATTGATTCATAAAAAAACATAATTATCCTATGTGTAAATGTGTCGTACAATGAATGTGAACGCAATAAAAGGTATAATGAAAGGACTAGAGTAAAAGTGAACCTTTGTAACAAATAAATGTAAACTACATTCGCACTCAATATAAATTATATTTTGATTTTAGTTAGGTTATTTTTGGTGTTATTGTAAGATATTCTAGATATACTTTTAATTAGATAATAGAAACTCATTAGAGCAAACCCATTATTAAAAAACTGCTTAAATATCAATGATGTATTATATAGAAGTGTCAGAGGAAAACACTTAGTCTTAATAACTGTGAAATGTTTTAAGATTTATCTAAAAAGCATTTAAGTTAATAGTACAATAGTCTCACAGATTAACCTTTGAGAAAATGTATGCCATAGATTGTGAATAGCTTTTATTAGTTAGGCATACAAAATGTGACTGAATAGAAACTGCAGGAATATAGGGGGTTGAATTCAATTCCAAGATGTTAGTAGTTGGAAGCTCTCTCCGAAGCTCGAGTCCCATGTGTATGGATGAGTTATAAATTAGATCACGTTATACAATGACATGCAATCGTTCTTAAGTACCCTCGTTATTTAAAGGTCCTCTCCAGGCTCCGGGAAAAAAATGAGTTTATTACATAATATTATAGAACTAAGGTCTACGATCATTATTCCGCAAACCGCATACAATTCGGTTCAGTATATATTTTATTATTTGCTTTTAAAGTTTTTTAATACTCTGTGAGCAACAATCAAGCGAATCTCCAACCTGACGCTGAGAAAGAAGATTGTACACTCTTTGTTCTGATTTCAAATTTAGATTTTTAAACAAACAATGCATTTTTGGCCTTCTATTAAGATATTAATTGTTTCTAAAAGTATATAAACGTTTCTATTATAAGTTTATTCGAATTTAAACCTTAAAACGAATAATAAATAAATTCAATAAACCAAATACCTAGTTGACAATCAAAACAAATGGTGTACATTCTTCTTCTTCAGACTGAAAATTAGAAAGTCGGAAGTAGAGTAGGTTTTGTAGAGTATGGATTATAAAAATCTTTAAAAGCATATAAAATTAAAAATATGCTATCAAATTTGATGGGGTTTGCAGTAAAATGATAAGAAACATTAGGCTCGTTGATCTAAGCAATAAAAAATATTGGTTGGAGGGGACCTTTAAGGTAATTCACTTTACCTGCGTTATATAAAATAATTCATTTTGCTCGCGTTGTTTGGGTTACTCGATCCATATCCGGAAAATAATGAAATAATTAGATTTGAGAGGTTATATCAAAACACGTAATTGAACAATTTCCTTGTTTTTTTATAATCATCTGTACATCCTTTTTAAAGATTCTTCATCTATGAATAATTTCCTCCGACTGCATTTCATTTCCTATGCAGTTTTATTCCTCATCCGTATGATGTAATAAACGCTATCTTATCTCTCCTTTCCATATAATGTAACGATAACAATACGGTTCTTATACATCATTCACACTATATGAAGTACAGGGAGGTTAATTCAAATTCATTACTTGGTGAACCATCTGATCTAACGGTTCCTTCTTAGATATTGTTAACTGTTCATCGTAATCTATCTAGTGTTTCTATAGTCAGTAGGTGTTATATTTTTATCAAGATGAAGATTGTAGTTCCGTTTCTTCTCATTCTGAGTCACGGTAATATGATAATATAATGTATGTTTAATATTAAATTATATCACAACTATATAAGTCCAAATCAATCGAATCGTGTCAAGCGAATACATTTATTTAAGAGTGTTCAAAATTGATGAAGTTTATTGTGAGCTCACTGGATTGTTGAACGTATTATAATTTTACAGTTAATATATCTTGTATATTATTCCATTAATCATTATGAATTCTAATTAAAAATGATAAAACAACCTCACTCGTATTATCGAATAATACAGATGATTAAAATTTTATTGTTCAAAATTCAATTTTGTATAGACTTGTTTTGTTTTCTGCTGGTAACACAAAAATTCCTTCTTATCGTTCAATATCGAATCAATTTGCTTGAAACAAACTTCGGATTTCCTACAGATTATTCACCCCAAGATCCCTCCGGTAAATTACGCTCCCAAAAGTTTCCCTTCTGTAGATAAGACACACCAAGAGTTCTCTTTTGTAGATTGCCCACGGCAAGATATCTCTCCTGTAGATTACGCATGCCAAGATTTCTCTCCTGTATATTACGCAGTTCAAGAATTCCCTCCTATGTATTACGCAGTTCAAGAATTCCCTCCTATGTATTACGCATGCCAAGATTTCTCTCCTGTATATTACGCAGTTCAAGAATTCCCTCCTATGTATTACGCAGTTCAAGAATTCCCTCCTATGTATTACGCAGTTCAAGAATTCCCTCCTATGTATTACGCATGCCAAGATTTCTCTCCTGTATATTACGCAGTTCAAGAATTCCCTCCTATATATTACGCAGTTCAAGAATTCCCTCCTATGTATTACGCATGCCAAGATTTCTCTCCTGTATATTACGCAGTTCAAGAATTCCCTCCTACGTATTACGCAGTTCAAGAATTCCCTCCTATGTATTACGCAGTTCAAGAATTCCCTCCTATGTATTACGCATGCCAAGATTTCTCTCCTGTATATTACGCAGTTCAAGAATTCCCTCCTACGTATTACGCAGTTCAAGAATTCCCTCCTATGTATTACGCAGTTCAAGAATTCCCTCCTATGTATTACGCATGCCAAGATTTCTCTCCTGTATATTACGCAGTTCAAGAATTCCCTCCTATGTATTACGCATGCCAAGATTTCTCTCCTGTATATTACGCAGTTCAAGAATTCCCTCCTATGTATTACGCATGCCAAGATTTCTCTCCTGTATATTACGCAGTTCAAGAATTCCCTCCTATGTATTACGCATGCCAAGATTTCTCTCCTGTATATTACGCAGTTCAAGAATTCCCTCCTATGTATCACGCGGTGGCAAACAATTTCTGTCTCATAAATTTCTGTCTTGAAATTTCTGTCTCGAAAATTTCTGTCTCAGAATTATCTATGACCTCTCAAGACTCAACATAGATAACCGTTATATAGTTTACTGTAACCGCTAGTTTGTTGTATTGCACACTTCATAATTATTTAATGACCTGGCAAGGGGAGTTCGAGGGTTGTTACGCCCCCCGATACATCCAATTCCTAAGTTTTATTTTCATCCAATTCCTAGACCGAATTTTCCGCTCAAATCTCATGTTAAATAAATGTCAAAACATGTGAAAATTACTAATGTTACGTATCATTTTACAACGTTTAAGGATGATATACGTTTTTAATAAACAAACTACTCGATTTAGTACTCATAATTTCAACTTTTTCTATTATTGTTCTTCAATAACACCATTATAAACTGAGACCGAGTTTTCCGAGACCAAATTTTCTGAGACCGAATTTTCCAAGATCAAAATTTCCTAGAACCGTATTCCCTCCTGTAGATTACGCACATCAAGATTTCTCTCCTCCAGATTACGCAGCCAAAGAATTCACTTCTATAAAATACGCTCCTCAAAGCAGAATTGGGTCCGAAATCTACAGGAGATCTCAAACTTTAAATGGTAGCCTGGTGTATTTACTACAATTTCTATGGAACAAAACGTTTAAGTAGTAGTTTTCAATGTTGAAAATTTGAATTTTAAAATTAACTTATTTTCCTGGCCTATACTAAAATTAGTTCTTCTCCTTCAATAATGAACTGAATACCTACAACACTACCTCTTTCTTCAACTACAATACGTACATTTTATTATAATACCCTTTGGTGAAGAATTGTTTTTGAAGTATGAATAGATAAATGATCTCGAAAAGGCTGCAATGACAGTTTCCATATTTCTCTTAGTATATTCATAACCCCCTTAATCCACATCTCTCTCCCTAGTGGCTCTCGGAAGCATTCCATGGCCAGTTGAACCCTTCAGCTCCACCACTTTACAGTGCCAAGGAGACCCTTCAAGCTGCTCGTGGAGAGTTTCCTCTATAATGTTTGAAGATGACACTGATGAGATAACCGTGAGTCTATTGATAGCTAAAGAAGAGACTATTGCGAGCAAAATTAGAGTCTACTGAAAACTAAATACTATTCAATGGAGAGTTAAATTTGAGCCAATTGAGAGCTGAATTAGAGTCAATTATTATTGAGAGCAAAATGTGAGTAAAAGGATAATAATAAATATCTATTGAATGCTGTTAAATTCTGTTTCTGTTCGAACCACTTTCTTAGAATGTAATTATCATACGTGGGGTAAACGAAATATTTATGTAATGATTTCAAAATTTAATCTTCAAATTCGTACACTGTAATCTATTCATTTTTAATCCTCCAGATGATTGATATCATAGATGGAAATCACGACAATTTCGGTCATTCGGACGCTTCAACAGGAGAGTGTGATCTCCTGATCGAAAAAGTTTATCCTCATATGTCCGGAAGTTTTGATTGTATTTCAAAGAAAACGCTTGAAGATGGTACCGTCACAGAGGAGATACTGGAGAACTACAATGTCATATCGCAAGGTTTGGAACTTCCAAATAAACTGTTAAAAACGAAAGTGATGGTGCATTATACCGCCCAATTAAACACTTTCTTCAAACTTAGTTCACCTTCTCAAAAGTAACTTTCATTGTTTTAATTGAATAGAACTTCTAAGAGAAACTGAACCATACTTATGAGTGAATTACTTGTCTAATTTATAAGAAGTTTTTGTCAAGAGGGAATTTCAATTCTGTTAAAAACAGGTATTATTTTTCTATTAATATAATACTGATTAATCCAATTTGCTTTAAAAACTAAAATTATTTCAGAGCTGTCCGATTTTTACCTCTCTTTCGACGACCAAAGATATGAAGACCAAGAAAGAATCCGACCTACTTTAGAAAAGAACGAAACGTACGAGTTTGTGTGCGGAGTAACAGCCACACCGCCACCCAACATAAAGTGGATTTTCAACAACACAAGGGACATCACAGCAGTCTCTGTTCTCACCCAACCGGTAGGTAATAGCAGGAGAACTTTGGAGGGCCATCGAATATTACGCGAGAATCCTAAAATAATCTTAGTATCTGAGAGTTAGCGTAGGAATAAATAATTCTACATATTTTTGTTCCGATATCTTTCACCAGAGTTATTTGCTATTAGACTTGATTATTTATTAATAAATTGCTAAAAAGTGTTTACATAAATCTCAAAGTATATTAATATGTCAATTCATTAATGAATATAACATGTAGGAATTTCCATAAATTCAATCTTCCTATTCTGCTGCAAAAGTTTTACAGATTTTTTTCCAGATTCACAAGTTTTCCTGCTAAAAAAATTACCCTTTTCTTCAATATTTACCAGTAGACTCTCTTTTTTCCCAGGACTCAACTTTTTTATCAAAGTACATCTCCACCTTGACTCTGGAAACGTCAGAAATTGGTGAACAGAGTTTGGCCTGTGTGATTAGCATGGACTATGTCACTCAAGAGCAGATCATATCCGTGAACTTCGTTGTCGCAGACATAGGTGAGGTATAAAAGATCAGGTAATTTAAATGTGAATATTCGATGGTGAGTTAAAGCACATTTTTTCTGCTTCTAATAAAATGTGAGCAGGAATGTAAAAATCAAGTCCCATACATGCAGTTATTCGTTGAAAGCTTATTTTGATGTGATGATCTTATAACATTTCTTACATTTTTAATGTAAATATTCTGGAAGATTTCGTAGCTCATTGTTGCTCTAGCCTGGTTCGTTAGTGACAAAATGGACCCACCTTCAATCAATTTCAAGACAATTGGAGCCCATAGCATTAAATATTGGGCGATAAAGAAGTGTCAATCTGGGATAGGATGTTTGTAACATAGTGAATTTCAAGATAAAAATTGTTTTAAGTTTAATTTTAAGTGTAGCTGTGATGACGTCACGAACACAACACACCTCAATTGACCTCACTATATTTCAATTCTAGTTCCCGCTTTTGAAACCAGATGGCTTTTAAAACCAGAAATTGGTGAGAGTAGTGTATCTTATTGTAGTATGATATCTTTGTTATTATCACGTTCCAGAAATATCTCCTCCTATTCTGTCTTTCGATGGCAAAACATATAACGATTATGACAAGCTGGAAGATGATCTACCGCTTGACCAGACATACGAGTTCCAGTGCGAGGTCGAGAGAGCTTTCCCAGAACCAACAATAAAGTGGCTCCACAGCGAAGAGGGTGATGTCACCGAATACTCGGAGATAGAAGTGGTGCAGAGCGATTCAGTGAGTGAACATACATGGGGAAGTGGCAGATTACCGTATACTCAGACTACAACACAGTGATCTGAGGACATTTTAGAAATGGGTATTGTTAGAAGTAATCCTGCAAAACGGATAACTGCTTAAGTTATCAAAATATACTAAAGTGGTAGGACATCAAATAACAATCATATTTTGTATACATAATAAATTAGATAAATAGGTAATGTATTGTGATATTTATACACAGTAAGTCTATCTTTATTTTTAACTATTGTCTATGTTCTACAGGGCTCTTCCTCGTACACTAACACCCTCTTCTTCAACGTTACCACAAAAGGTGAACAGAGTCTTCAGTGTGTGGTTACCCACCAGCTGATATCAGACAAAGAAACTGTGACGCTCTTTTTCAATGGTGGCAGTGCAACCATTGGTGAGTGACTCTCAGGTGTATAGTTTATTAAATGGCTATATTTAATGATTTTCTGTTGTCTGTTTTAATCACTCTATATTTATTTAAAAGTATATTTTTAAATACCCTAGCTAGCTATGTCGTGAATTGCCTGTATAAGTTCCGTTTATCCGTTTTGTTTCAGTTCTGTAGTTTTTATATCATTATTATTTACCTTTCCCTTCTTTCTACCCACTCAGGAGTTTCATCTTTCTCACTGGTGTCCGTTCTTGTTCTTGTGGTGATGCCGACTTACCTACACTACTGAGAAGATGTCAAACACTATTTGTAGTTATTTGAATGGTTTTTATACTTAAGATAAATAGCTTTATGAATTGGCTTGTTGATAACTATAGTAAAGTATGATTTTAATGTCGCAGATATAATTGAATAGAGTATTAACTATCATAAAAACTACTTGCTTATTATAAAATTAATAGACTGTAAATAAAAATTAGTAAGTCAATACAGTAAGTTTCTGAACACACCTGTATTCTTAGTTCATCATCAGTTTTGAATGATTCTAAAATGTTCACACTTTCCAAAAGATATTTATATTCAACATTCTTTATATTTTTCAATTAGAATAAGTATCAAAATGTATCAAAATTTTAATTAACTCTTTCCTGAAGTTATTAGGTTAAGGAATATAATTTACAGAAAAATACCTTTATTAATCTATTACTATTTTGTGTTTGTTTCATTTTAGTTCCAGTTTACGTAAATACTCAATGCTTTCTTCTCTGAATTATTTAGTAAATGAATTGTTAGATTTTATACTTTCAGATTCTTAATAAAGAAATGCAATTCATGTTTAATTTATTTAAATAATCAAATCTTTATCATAATGTAAATAAAACTGTGTACATAATTTTATTGCAGATCACTGTGTTGTTAATAATTAAAATAATATTTCTCGCACAGGGGTGAAATTTGGGTTACCGGAAGAATGTGTCTGGGCTCGTATGACATTCTGAAAATTTTTTGAATCCATGAGAAATGCCTGTATACTTCAAATTCAAAATAATGGACGATTGACAACAACCAAGAGGCCAAGAATAGTAGCAGATCTTGCAGAAGTGTGGACTCTTCAAGATTTAGCTAAAGAGGGTACGAGAAGAAAAATTTTATTCTGTGTTCATGTAAAGCTCTTTTCCTTATGGGTCTTGTTCGTAGGAAGCCTGAAAATTGGCTTCACGTTCCTGGCTATTTCATTTAAGACAAGGAATTGGGTCTTTTATGACATAGGATCAATGCCAACCTTATCAAAAATGGAGGCATTTAGTGTCATTTGGCTGCCTTGTGACTTGCTTTCTTATATATCGCATATCCCGAGGGGAAAATGCTTCTTCTCGAACTCTCATCTCTCCTTGGCTTGGTGTTGGGATTTTCCACAAATAACCTAAAGTTCTTTTTATCTCGCCCTAATTTCTACTTTGAGCTATTTGAAAATCCACCTCATTTATCCTCTATTGCATGAATATATTTGCAGGCATAAATATCTATGAATTATTTGAAATAAAGTATTTCAAATAATCTATGGCTTGCATGGAACTTTCAATACTGATCAATAGTTGTTAAACACGTCTCGTTTTATATATATTGTTTTTTTAATGGAATAATTATTTTGCTTAGCTCAACAATGTCAATTTCATCCCAATTCCAGCTATCAGTATAATTTAACTCAAATAGTAAATAATACCAGACTAGAATACTGAAGCGAATTATTTCCAAATTTATTAGCCTCAGCAATAAATTTCTGCTGTAGTTTGCCTGTCAAATCTGTCTCGTCTATTTCGGTCATTAGAAGCTCGCCTCTTGAGATAGTTGTGACCTCCTGCAATTGAAAAGGTAAATTTTTATGTAATAATTTGTTTTGAATTAGAAATGGAACTAATAACTCTTCATAATAACATAAATCTAAGAAAATATAGAATCTCTAAAATGAAAACTGCTTACAATTTAACTGATAATAGATATTTTTATATGCTTTTAAAGTTTTTGATACTAAGTGTGCAATGTGATGTCAAGAAATAGTCATCACGTCATATAGTACGTTGTTATAAAAGCAGGTGCTTTACCGTGAACAAACTAGTTCTCCGGGTAGTGAGTCAACTTCTATACCATTTACAGTTCTAGTTGATCCAAATGAAATAATATTTGATCCAAGTGAATTTGATCCAAGTGAATTTGAATTTGATCCATGTGAAATTGAATTTGATCCATGTGAAATAATATTTAATCCAAGTGAATTTGAATTTGATCCAAGTGAATTTGAATTTGATCCATGTGAAATTGAATTTGATCCATGTGAAATAATATTTAATCCAAGTGAAATTGAATATTTTATCATATAGATACCTGACATTTTGTGTCTTTGTTTGTTGGTTGGTTAGTTGCAAGAAAAATGTCACGATTTTAATATTTAAAATATACATTTTCTTTGTATAATTTATGAGAGATTATGATTGGCCCACTTTAATCTTTCATTGCCCACCATAATCTTTCATTATCCACCATAATCTTTCATTGCCCACCATAATCTTTCATTGCCCACCATATTTCTTCATTGCCACAAAAATCCTTCATTGCCCACCATATTCTTTCATTGCCCACCATATTCTTTCATTGCCCACCATAATCTTTCATTGCCCACCATAATCTTTCATTGCCCAAGATAACCTTTCATTGCCCACCATAATCTTTCATTGCCTACCATAATTTTTCATTGCCCACCATAATCTTTCATTGCCTTCCATAATCTTTCATTGTCCCCCATAATATTTCATTACCCACCATAATCTTCCATTGCCTACCCTAATATTTTATTGTCCACCATAATCTTTCATCGCCAACCATAATCCTTCATTGCCCACTATAATATTCCATTCACTACCATAATAATCTTCCATTGCCCACCATAATAATTTATCATTGCCCACCATGATAATCTATCATTGCCCACCATAATAATCTTTCATTGCCCACCATAATACTATATCATTGCCCACCATAATAATCTATCATTGCCCACCATAATAATCTTTCATTGCCCACCATAATACTATATCATTGCCCACCATAATAATCTATCATTGCCCACCATAATATTCTATGATTGCCAACCATAATATTCTATGATTGCCAACCATAATAATCTTCAAAGTCCACCATTTTAGTTGGCCTATCGATATCTTTTATGACCCCCCCGTATACATAAAATTTATTTACATACAATTTATTCACATGAAATTTATTTACATAAAATATATTTACATAAAATATATCTACATAAAATAAATTTACTTATAATTTATTTACATAAAACTTCTTTACATAAAATTG
Organism: Caprella mutica; assembly: GCA_947561585.1. Classification (NCBI taxonomy): domain Eukaryota; kingdom Metazoa; phylum Arthropoda; class Malacostraca; order Amphipoda; family Caprellidae; genus Caprella; species Caprella mutica. Next base: position 370,187 of record CANNZV010001188.1, on the reverse strand, counting down.
TAAATAAATGTTATGTAAATTAATTTTATGTAAATAAATTTTATGTATATAAGTTTAATGTAAATAAAATATACAAATGTTTTCTATATTTTAAATATTAAAATCGTGACATTTTTCTTGCAACCAACCAGCCAGCAAACAAAGACACAAGATGTGAGGTATCGACATGATAAAATTTTCAATTTCACATGGATCAAATTCAATTTCACATTGATCAAATTCAATTTCACATTGATCAAATTCAATTTCACATTGATCAAATTCAATTTCACTTGGATCAAATTCAATTTCACTTGGATCAAATTCAATTTCACTTGGATCAAATTCAATTTCACTTGGATCAAATTCAAATTCACTTGGATCAAATTCAAATTCACTTGGATCAAATTCAAATTCACTTGGATCAAATTCAAATTCACATGGATCAAATTCAATTTCACATGGATCAAATTCAATTTCACATTGATCAAATTCAATTTCACTTGGATCAAATTCAATTTCACTTGGATCAAATTCAAATTCACTTGGATCAAATTCAAATTCACATGGATCAAATTCAATTTCACATGGATCAAATTCAATTTCACTTGGATCAAATTCAATTTCACATGGATCAAATTCAATTTCACTTGGATCAAATTCAATTTCACTTGGATCAAATTCAATTTCACTTGGATCAAATTCAAATTCACTTGGATCAAATTCAAATTCACTTGGATCAAATTCAAATTCACTTGGATCAAATATAATTTCATTTGGATCAACTAGAACTGTAAATGGTTTAGTAATCACATGTAGTTCCTGTCGATTAGAGTTAGAAGGTAGACCTCTAACTTATAGCGTCATACCGTATTCTAGTGACCACGTGCATAAACTGCGACCATAATAGACTTATAAATAAATTCATATGAAGCTAACTATATGATTTTTACTGAGAATTGTTCCATACCTTCTGTATAGCTAATGTGATAACCACTGAAGTCAGGAGAAATGGGTTAACGTAAGCTTTCAGCTAATTAGAGTAAAGTACATAACTTGAATAGTTACGAGTTGATGAGTCGTGGTTTACCAGAAGGCAATCGGCACTTCGCAATGGTGAACCAGAATGGTTTGGTGAACAGGTATGGATCATACCTATACTCATTAAACTTTCCCAAAGTATAAATTCAGTGAAGTAAAAGAAAAAAGTATAATAAATAATTCGTGAGCTGAAAATTCCGATTTCTCGAAAAAGTTAACGGGGAACTGAAAACGTAATAAAATTAATAAGTTCGATTATTACAAGAATAAACAAAGTGGTTGAAAATGTAATTTGCCAGTTAGAGGTCGAACAAGTTAATTAGATGATTAAAAAAACATTACGGGAAACCCAGTTGTAAACAAGATTGAGATGGGATAATAATAATGTCGCTTGGTGCAGTTAATGAAAATACTATATTTTCTGATGAGTGAAAAAGAACCTGAAGCCTTATAAGTAGAGCCCGGACAAATGCCATAAAGTCCTAAAATGCCGTAAAAGCCATAAAATGCCATAAAGTCAATAAATGCCATAAAATCCTAAAATATCATAAATTCCTAAAATGATGAAAAGTTTTATTTTGGGCTTTTTATACTATTTAATAATTTGGCAAGTTGGTAAAGTTGATGGGTTATATTGCAAATTTATAGAACGTTATAATTCAATCAAAATCTGTCTGAATTATTATATAAACAAAACTACTTATATTACTTCAAGAATTACCATAGTCTACACTGTATCTAGTTTTCTGTAACTCTTCACATCAATTAGTTAGCATAGACTCTGCCATTAATAAAAAAATAAAATTGCGAATAATCAATATAATAAACTTTTCAAAGAGAGATGTATTTCGCACCTAGTAATATTTGTAATATTTACAATAGAAAAACTGTCAGGTGACAAAAATTGTGTTTTGTCTTGTAAGTGGTTTTTCATGTACATCAATTTCAGAATATCTTAATTGGTCTAATTATCTAATATATGGTTTGTTTAGTCTGCGGTTGTCTACTACGAGGGTTTGCTGTAAATACAAATTTCGAATTTAATATTGGAATTAGTTACATTTCATGAATTTCAATTTATATTTGAATAAATATACTATAAACTAAATTAATTGAATTTTTAAGGAATGAATTGTTTATTTGTTTTCACCATTTTTTATTTTTATTTAAACGGGCTAAAAACTGTTGATTTTATATTCCAAAATGCTAATCTATTCGTTGTATATTCCTATTCATTAATCCTAAAAGTGTTTATGTATAAGTCCTAAAATGCCCATTTTAGGTCTGCAAATGCCTTTATTGGTCCTAAAATGTCTTTTTTAAGGTCCTAAAATGCCATTTTCATAGGTCGTAAAAGTCCGGGCTCTACCTATAAGTATATAGAGAAACTACTATTCCAGAGAGTAGAATAGTAGAGAAATTTGCTATTTCAAAAGATTTTGGGACTGCTGACGAAATAAAATGCCAATATGTATTAATTTATCTAACGAAAAAGCAATTGTCAGCTCGGATTTTTAGACACCAGACTTTGTTGCTATTTCAGAATGATTGAGTCAGGTAGAAAAAAACATCTAAGCCGACCGATCTTGAGTTAAGAGCGTGAGTTATTAACTGAGAGGTTCAGCATAAAAGAAGTGTTGACCAGTTTACACAAAGGAATTGCGTGTGGGATAAAATAATATCACAATGCGAATGCGTGACAATTTTATTCAGTCTATGTGATAAATGAGAGTTGCCTTTTCAACAATATTGCTGAGACTATAAATTAATTTACTTTTATAGTTTAAATACCTATAATTTTAATATTATAAATTTGCTGAGAAGAAAACTATAAATAAATGAATATTTTTAACTTGCCATAAAAAATCATAATGGGAGATTAATGAATTAAAATACAAAATATTAATGTAGGGGTGCAACATAAATGCTATAAGACTTCTCTGCATTTCAGATATCAAAAAACGAAGACATGAAAAACGACCAGACAGAGGAACCATCAGGAGACAGTTGTCGCAGAACAAAAATTGGAGCCCGAGTTGGACACAGCACGAATAGGCAGCAGTGGAGCAAACAAATCACGCACGAAGATCACGACTAGGGATTCAGGAAACGATATTATGCGTTCAATTTCTAGTGAAAAAATTGGAAGGCTTCTTATCTTCTTACACTTGTTCTAACACATGAATAGTTCTAACACATGAAAATTTTATGGTGCATAATAAAAAAGTTTTGATATGGGTAACGATTCCCTTAAATTGTTATTATTATCATTCACAGACTGCAATAACAGTATTAAAGATTCATTTTCTTTTTGTTCGAATTCATCTTCAAATTCTTGCACATCTCATTAAGCGGCTAAGGGTTACAGTTAAATGATTATAGTGAGACATTCACCCCTATGTCCAGAACACACTCATGCATCTCATGACCGGAGAGAGCTCTGATACACTCCTAAGTCCTGGTATATTCAAATACATACGTTATTTGAATAAATTCACCTTAGTCGCGTAATTTGAAGGGATTCATTTTAATTCGCAATATTTGAAGTAATTCACCTTACCTGCGTTATTCGAAGTACTTCACGTTACCTGCGTTATTTTTGAGTAATTCACCTTACCTGCGTTATTTGAGGTAATTCATCTTACCTGCGTTATTTGGAGTAATTCACCTTACCTGCGTTATTTGAGGTAATTCACTTTAACTGCGTTATTTGAAGTAATTCACCTTACCTGCGTTATTCGAAGTACTTCACGTTACCTGCGTTATTTTTTAGTAATTCACTTTAACTGCGTTATTTGAAGTAATTCACGTTACCTGCGTTATTTGAAGTAATTCACCTTACCTGCGTTATTTGAAGTAATTAACCTTACCTGCGTTATTTGAAGTAATTCACCTTAACTGCGTTATTTGAAGTAATTCACTTTAACTGCGTTATTTGAAGTAATTCACCTTACCTGCGTTATTTGAAGTAATTCACCTTACCTGCGTTATTTGAAGTAATTCACCTTACCTGCGTTATTTGAAGTAATTCACCTTACCTGCATTATTTGGAGTAATTCACTTTAACTGCGTTATTTGGAGTAATTCACCTTAACTGCGTTGATGGATGAATTCACTTTACCAGCGGTTTTTTTTTCGATCCATATTCGAAAGCCATTCGTTTTTAAGAAGATTACGCTATCTTATCTCTCCCCTTCATTAAATTTGTCAATAAAGTGATAAGAACACGGTATTTATTATTCACACCATGTGAAGTACTGAGAGGTTATTTCGATTTCAGTACTTCGCGAACCATTAGTTCTAAAGGTTCTTTCCTAGTTAGCGTTGTTAACTGTTCATCGTAATCTATCGAGTGTTTCTATAGTCAGTAGGTGATATGTTTTTATCGAGATGAAGGTCGTAGTTCCGTTACTTCTCATTCTAAGTCAGGGTAAGATTAAAAATTTTTACTAGTGTTTTACCTGTCCAATATAATATAATAAATAAACCATTAAGATTTTTTTTTATTATGCATAAAAAAAATTATTCAGAATTTTTTTAATTATCATCTTTTTTGCTCTCATTTTACTGTTGTCCGGATTTTTTCTTTTCTGTTATCCAAATTTCTCTAGTGTTATTATTCATGAAATTAGACGAACCATGGTTTCTTTATTACTTCCTTAATTTTTGGTCGTCTCGTATTTTTCGATTTTAATTTATTTTTTAGTTTTCCGAACTTTTTCACGTTTCGAACATTTACGGTTTTCCGAACTTTTTCGGTGTTCTGTATTATCCATAATTATTGGTTTTCTGAAATTTTTCAGTTTTCAGTATTTTAATTTTCCGTATTTCGGTTATCCGGATATCTGTAATCCAAAAATATAATCTAGTCATGTAATCATCTTTAAACTTAATTAAATGTTAAAAGCATGTCATTTTTTCTGATAAGTGATAACCAACCAACCAATAGACAAATACACACTGTATATTATAGTATGTAATATATATTTTATACTATATATTTTATACTAAATATTATATACTATATATTAGGGTGACTATTTTACAAGTTACATCAACTTCAATAAATATGAATATCGTGTAAAAATGTTATTGTGAGTTTACTGGATTATTGAACATATTAAAATAAATTTTGTTATTGTCTTGTTCAATATTTAGCAATCATTGTAAGATGAGAGTTGATGGTTGGCAATTGTAGTAATATAGAAATGACGAAATAATTTGTTATAAAAATCCAAACAGAGTACATTTTATAAGTCTCTCATTATCATGCGTGAAGGTAATACATTCGAGTGAGGACACTTGACCGAAAGTTTATTGCCAAAGGTAAATTTGGGCGAAACACTTTTATTTGTTATGTTTATCCATATAAAGAAATCAGCCTCCGTTTAATTTATATATCTTTTTTCAATAAATTGTAAGTTATTGAATAATAAATAAAATGGAAAAACATGATTTTCGGATATAAAAAATGTGTAATCATAAATTACGAACTGGAATGTTCTCAACAATTTCAATTAATTAATAATCAGGGATTTGATTAGGAAATTAATTAATACATTTTATACTTTTGAACTTGTTATTATAGGTTATTTTATCATATAATGTTATTATATTATTTTATAAAGTTATTATTTGTGTGTTTTCTAGGCATATATTCATTTTAAATTATTTTAAATTTTTCATGTTTTTCCTTTAAATTCACCGGCCTTTCTTGACTTTGTTCCTACATAAATACCAAATATATTTTTGTATTTAATAGTTTAAAAAATATTTCAGCGTAAATCACGTAAATTAGGAAATTAACTGTACTGTGGTGACGTGTGGCAACGTAGATAAATACAGTTTAGTTAGCCTATGAGCAGTCAACGTTTTCATGGAGTACACACATGCGCGAGGCGGAATTGGGTTACGCTCCACCCAATCACAGCTCTGCTCTCTCAGTTACCAATGTATTATATGCCTATATATTTATTTCTCCTTATATGATCAATTCTTTTACTTTAAATGTGGTACACATTAGTTTAGTATATATACTAACAACTGGTAGAAAATACAGTACCAGGTTTATAAATAAGACATTTGTTTTTAAACACATAGTCAAGCCTTCCCGTTCATTCTGATAGTCAAAGTATCCCTAACTCATTAGGGATAAGTAAAAATATTTTCCCATTTCATGGTTTTTCTATATTACAATTTTAAATAACTATCATTTAATTAAAAACAATACGACCAAATTTTTGTTCGGACAATTGACACCGAATACATTTGCTTCAATTCGATAATCTATTGCATCAATAAAACAGGTAAAACTTTATCTTTATAATAATCTATAATAGGGATAATAAAATTATATTGCTTCAGATTGTATACTCTAGATTCTATAATACAATTGCTCAATTTACACTTGATAAGTACTTTAGCTTTTTTTCATCTAAGTTCATACCTACTGATGATCTAGTTTACGGGTAATAGCTTTTTCCAAAGCAATTACCCGTAATTACCCATTTTCCAAAATTTTCAAAGAGAAAAGGAAAGAATTCGATGGCAAAAAAAAACAGTAAAATAATTTTGAGACATCACTATTAATTCTTCAACATGAAGACTTTAAGCGCAGGTAAACATAAATGAAAGCAAAAATTGAATGGTTTTTATCAATTAACTGTCACAAATATATCAAAACACTAGGAAGCTCCCAAGATCACATAGCAAAATTTATCAGACTCGACCCAATGGAATATCAAAAAGTTGAGTAAAAGATTCTGCCACAAGAATTTACCAAAATATTAGCTAGACTTCCAAGTTCTTCGAAAAATATGGCTAAATCCTAAATTTTTGATCTGGACACTTAACTTTAAGCGTCTTTATGTTCCATGAATTGAATACTACCGTTACTTGCGGCTGAATCGTGATGTTGCGTTTTCTCATTTTCAACAAATAACTAAAACCTGTTTATAGTGTAATTTCTCATGTTCTCTCAGAAGTTATTACTTAACAATTAAAAAATTCTTAGGGAGGAGGAACATTTTAAATTTTATCTGAAAGTAGAAAGCAGTGCTGTATAATCAGCTAGTTAACTACTGTCCCTGTAGCGCTGAATTAAAGTCTCTATATCTAACCTCCAGCGCTCTCTCTTTTTTATTTGCCACAAAACAAATTATTTTAATACATATATTGAGTATTGACGTTTGGTGAATAATTGTGTTTACATCATTACTAGTAATAGTATCTAAAAGGCAGCATTCCCTAACTCCATTCATTTTGCACTCCCTCCGCAGTGGTTCTTGGCAGCATTCCATGGCCAGTTGATCCCTACAGTTCCACCATTTTACAGTGCCAAGGTGACCATTCTAGCTGCTCGTGGAGAATTGACTTTATTTTGTTTGAAACCCCATTTGAGATGACCGTGAGTCTATATTGAGAGCTAAATTTGAGCCAATTGAGAGCCGAATTTGAGTCAATAACTATTGAGAGAAAATTGAGAGCAAAATGTGAGTCAAAGATCAAAGTTATAACTTTGAATATCTATTGATACCTCTTTAATAGAACATAATTATGATATATAAGGTAAAATGAATTATTTATAAGATAATTTCTACATTTAATCAACACCTTCGTGACTAGTAATAATAATCAATTCTTTTTCATCCTTCAGATGATAAATATCATAGATGGAGATCACTACAATTTCGGTTATTTGGACGCTTCGACCGGAGAGTGTGATCTCCTGATCGAAAAAGTTTATCCTCAAATGTCCGGAAGTTTTGCTTGTATTTCGAAGATTACTCTTGAAGATGGTACCGTCACCGAGGAGATACTGGAGAAATACACTGTCATAGCGCAAGGTTAGGAAATTTCAATTTAACTGATAAAGAGAGAGAGGGAGTAATGTTGCCTCTCTTTCATAATAATCCAACATCTCAGATTTTTTTTATTTTAATAAAATAGAACTAGATGTTAAAACTTAAAACTTCTAATAGAAACTAAACTAAACTTATGAGTGAATTATTTGAGGAATTTTTAAGAGGCATTCATCAAGCTAGAATTTGTTAGTTCAAAGATACATTTTTTTTTCATGAAATTACTTTTTCGCCTTAACTACCTTCGCAGTCGTTTTCAGCAGCAATTCGCTCTACAATTAACAATTTTTCAGAGCTGTCTGATTTCTTCCTAACTTTTGATGATCAAAGATATGAAAACCAAGAAAGAATCCGACCCAACTTAGAAAAGAACGAAACGTACGAGTTTGTGTGCGGAGTAACAGCCACACCGCCACCCAACATGAAGTGGATTTTCAACAACACAAGGGACATCACAGCAGACTCTGTTCTCACCCAACCGGTAGGTACCAGGAGGAAAAGTATGGTGGGTGTTGTATTGTCATAGTATACATCTAACGTACAGGTATGTGATACGTGTGCATCTCCCATGTGAACATATTTAGTTATACATTCCAGTACGTACACAGTTTGTGTACACTCTCATGTACGTGTTATTTATGTTGGTTGTGCTCTGTAATAAATTTTAGGTAACTAGCAGTTCAATAAAGGATATTAAGTTGTCAGGTTGTCTTCCTTCCAACCCACTACAAAAGTGGGCTATCGAATATTATAAAAAAAAGTAGAACATAATCTAGAGAGTTAGCATAAGGAAACATAATTCTAGATATATTTGCTTTAATGTATTCCACCAGTGTTATTTGCTATTGGGTTGTATAAATAATTCATAATCTGCTAAAATTGTCTACGTAAAAAGTTGTATTTATATGACAATTGACAAATGAAAATGAAAGGTAGAAACTTCAGTAATTTTGTTTTTTCATATTCTCATGCTCAACTTTGTCAAATGTTCTGCTAAAAAATTTTACCCTTTCTTCGATATTTATCAGCAGCTCTCTTTTTTCCCAGGACCCAAACTCTTTAGAAAAGTACATCTCCACCTTGACTCTGGAAACTTCAGCAAGTGGTGAACAGAGTTTGGCCTGTGTGATTCGTAAGGACTATGCCACACAAGAGGAGATCATATCAGTGAACTTCGTCGTCGGGGACATAGGTGAGGTATAAAAGAGTGTCTTAATATCATTCAAACGAAAGTAGAAAATATGTCTCATTCATGGATTAATTCGTTGAAAGTTGGCATTGAATCGTTGAGCCATGTAATATTTCTTGAAGTGGTAAATAGATCCATTACTTAACGTTTGAGTAAATGTTTTTTTACTTTAATATAGAACACTCGTGAATGGTAGGTAGTCCTTTACACTATTCACCAGAGATATAACTTGTCATAAGAATCAAAATTTAAATCCACAACTCTTGTCACTATTTCTGAGTGTCTGGTTTCCCGTGTTTGCAGATTTGGAAGCCAATGCTTACACCTCCACCATCCTCCCCTGTGACGTGGACAGTGACTCTTGTGTCTGGGAAATAGAGACGAGTGATGGCGAGATGAACTCTTACAATGTGAGAACATGTCTCAGAAGTTACAATAATGAGTGATTTATGTGAAAAATGAGAGAAAAGCAAGCCAGTTTAACTGAATATCAATAGTTCAGAAGGATCACAAACGATTTTGTCATTCAAATCTTGTTCAAACGTTTCGAGCATTTTTGTGATAAGATGTGGCGTATTAAAAACTAATGAAAAGATATCTAACGAGACATATTTTCCTCAGATGACTGAGATAAAGGAAGATATTCACCTCAAGTATGGATATTCAAATGAGTCTATCGGTGATTGCGATCTTCTAATCAAGGAAACCGTTCCCGCTGATTCCGGTCTCTACGTCTGCAATGAATTGAACATGTTCTGGGAGAGCTATCGTCTCACGGTATATGGTGAGAGAAATAGGGTATAGATTACAAAAAAGAACTGTTACAGATAAAGAAAGTACAGGTAAAGCTCATACAGCGGATGATCTTTAAGCGGGCACCCCCACAAAGGACAATAATGATCAGTACTGCCGGATTGCAGTTCGCTATAAAGTTCACTTTGAACTATATGGTTTAACATAAATCATACACTTCTAAGAGTATAGTCAATTCAATCCTGCACAGAAGTGTTAAAAATAATTCCGTTTTTCTGTGTGCATCTCCCATATATATTTTGATATATACTAAATCCCCATATGCCATATCTCCCTCTGCAGTGGGTCCCGACACTATTCCACTGCCAGTTGATCCCTACAGTTCCACCATCTTACAGTGCCAAGGACACCGTATGAGCTGCTCGTGGAGAATCGAGTTTAAATTGTTTGAAATCACTTTTGAGATGACCGTGAGTCTACCTCTTTCATAGAATATAAATATGATATGCAGGATGAAATGAAATAATTAAATGACAATTTCAACATTCATACACTGTGATATTAATCTATTCATTTTTCATCCTTCAGATGATTAATATCATAGATGGAGATCACGGCAGTTTCGGTCATTCGGACGATTCGACCGGAGAGTGTGATCTCCTGATCGAAAAAGTTTATCCTCAAATGTCTGGAAGTTATGCCTGTATTTCAAAGAATTCGCTTGAAGATGGTACCGTCACCGAGAAGATACTGCAGAGCTACACTGTCATAGCACAAGGTTTGGAACTTGCAAATATACTAATAAAAAAAAAGAGTGAGGTTGCCATATACCGCTACAATTAAACTCTAAACTAAACTTCTTTTTTTAAAATCCACTTTCATGCAGTAATTCGTTGCAGTAAAAAACTCAAATAAATAACTATATTATTGCAATGCCTATATTGATCAGGACGATCATAATCTGAGCTATTATGTTCGTAGCATAACGAATATTCAATATCAAAATTAAAAATATTCAATTAAATAATTGAATTTCGTTTTCAAAAGGTATATAACTCATGTTACAGAAATATCTCACCCGATTCTATCCTTCGATGGCAAAACATATAACGATAATGACGAGCTGGAAGATGATCTACCGCTTAACCAGACATACGAGTTCCAGTGCGAGGTCGAGAGAGCTTTCCCAGAACCAACAATAAAGTGGCTCCACAACGAAGAGGGTGATGTCACCGAATACTCTGAGATGGAAGTGGTGCAGAGCGATTTAGTGAGTGAAAATACATGGGAAATTACCGGTTACAGTACCTATACTCAGATTGCAACACTATTGCTAGAAATGATATGGCAAAACGGATTACTGCTTTAGTTATCCAACAGCCTAATGTGGTAATTGCTGCCTCTATTTTGGAAAAAGAGATATCAAATGTATTTTGATATTTATTTACAGAAAACGATCTTTACATTTTAACTATTTTCGATGTTCGACAGGATTCTGCCTCGTACACAAACACCCTCTTCTTCGAAGTCACAACAAAAGGTGAACAGAGTCTTCAGTGTGTGGTCACCCACCCGCTGATATCAGACAAAGAAACTGTGACCCTGTTTTTCGATGGTGGCAGTGCAACCATTGGTAAGCGGGAATGAGATAATCTATTTTGTTCACTGTATTTTTTCATATAAGAATATTTTCAAATACGGTATCTAGCTATGTCATTAATTTTATATTTCTATATGTCTTACTGCAATGTTCTCCTCCAAATCTTCTGTGTCAATTTCGTATCAATTCTGAACCAGTGTGTTTTGTCAGTTCTGTATCAGTTTTGTGCGAGTTCTGTATTATTTTTGTATCAATTTTGTGTGAGTTCTTTATCACTTTTCTTTCAATTCTGTATGTGATATGATATATCACTACTATTTAACTTTCCCTTCTTTCTACCCACTCAGGAGTTTCAGCTTTCTCACTGGTGTCCGTTCTTGTTCTTGTGGTGATGCCGACTTACCTACACTACTGAGAAGATGTCAAACACTATTTGTAGTTATTTGAATGTTTTCTATATATATGATGAATTGTTGTATGAATTTTCTTGTTGATAGCTATAGAGACATATAACTTTACAGGCAGGTGGCCCTGCATTTAATACCAAAATCACGACTCTGTCTTATTACAAATGGTAGTAATAGCGAGATATTGCCCACTTTATTATGTAATTGTTACTCCTTAAACGTTTCATTTTCTATGTGTTAGTAGACTAAAAAAACATAGTTTTGAGGGTATGAAACTGATACTTTCAAATTATTATTAAGTGTCTCTTAATAATAAGTATTAATAAACAGATTTTATTTTATTTTTATTTTTTTTAAACATAATTAAATTAATGTTTGTTTTCTATATAGTGTTCAATCAGTAATTTCATTTTTAAATTGCGAACTAGAAGCACGTAAATGGCGTTAAATACCATTATAGATACAATATGCTTCAAAGGAACAGAATTTATTTTTATGATTATTACACATTTATTGTCCTACATCGTATGAAGCAGATCTCCTGAAGCCCTACAAAAATTGTTGAAAATGACCTCCTCCAGCCTACAGTCAGATGTTACTAATGTCTTATATGATGTATCAGGAATACTATAATAAAGTAAAGCTTGCAAAGTGTTATCTGAATACTCAAGCGAAATGTCTCCGAATTCATGAGCCACGGTCATGATTTGAGTTTGCCTGTCGAATCTGACTCGTTTATTTCGGTCATGAGAATCTCGCCTCTTGAGAGAGTTGTGACTTCAAGCAATTGAAAAAGGTAAATTTTGATGTTCATTATTTGTATTCTTTTAATTAGAAATATTCAGAGAAAAATGATTAAAATCTATTGTTCTGAAAGATGTATCATTCAAACCAATTTATAAAACTGAAGTTAGGTCATTCTTCATCTTCTCCTGTGTAGAAGAGAAAATGATCAAGCTGCTTTTTTTCCTTTAATTTATTATTTTCTCAATGAATTGAATTAATAATTCATCAAGTTGATATGTAAAAAAAAAATTTTCACATGCCTGCATTTGATGTTAATCAAACTAACTACACAATATTTACATCTACAGGGTTTCCTAACCTTTTTCTAATTCAGTACATATTGGCCCACGTGCGGCTTGAGTGCTCACCCGCCTTCACAATTGCGAGCGTAGATCCTCTCATTAATAATAATAACCCTGCGAACAATTTTATGATGTTCGTTTTTATGATGTATCATCCACATTGAAACAACCTAAGCACTAAAATAACAGATGGTTAGCATGTGGTTACGCATTATCATAACCACATGATTAAAACCATACTGAAACCATAAGTTATAGATATGTAATTATAAACATTAAAACCACATGTCAATTACCATTTCAATAACAGATGTTAACCATGTGTAATTTACCACATTAAAACCACATGTCAATTACCATTTAAATAAATGATGTTAACCATATGTAATTTACCACATGTCAATTACCATTTAAATAACAGATGTTAACCATGTGTAATTTACCACATTAAAACCACATGTCAATTACCATTTAAATAACAGATGTTTACCATGTGTAATTTACCACATTAAAACCACATGTCAATTACCATTTAAATAAAAGATGTTAACCATATGTAATTTACCACATGTAATGTTGACTAGAGAATATTGAATATTAAATATTATTGATCTTAGCAACAGGTTGTTGAATTTACCGTTATTTGTAATGTTGTAAAAGAAAATATATTGGTTGTTAGGAAAAAAATTTGTGGTAAAAATCCATTGTTATATATTTTAGTATGATAATGTTGGTTTATAATTACCATTTGCAAACATGTGATACCACACGTATTGCATCCGGTATTACCATTGAATTATATTTAATGTTGATAAATACTGGTATGGACTTATGAGAATTTAAAATGAAATTGAAATTAGAATATTCTGTTGATAGTGATTTTAGTTCAGCATATACCCGAAATATTCCCGTTTTAATAATTTTATGAAAGCCTCTGTTAATATTTGATGAGCCTTAAATACGGTTGGTATGAATTGCATTTCCAGACAAGAAAGTTGAACTCGATAATTTGTAATTATTTAAAGAGGAGTCATGTCGTATGGCGGATCTATTTTTGCCGCAACTAATAATAACTGAAATAAGTACACTATCCGAATACTGCGGGAGTGTTGGCAAGCTGTAGATTCCATTTGAAGTTTCCAAGTTGTTCTCGGGAACGGTCCTTTCAATATGGGTGATTATACGATTATTAATCTACGTTAGGAATAGGAATATCTATGTCCCCCAAACATGGTTTGCTTTGGTATATTTATGAATAATACCGAAGTGATATACCGCAATAATGGTACACTATCAATGAATCATATGTTGATATGATATGAATAAATGGAATATATTGCACATACTTAAATACAGAGCCATCATATTACTTGACGTTTAAAATGAAGGCATTTTACATTTTTATCGGGTGAGGGGAGTATGTTATGAACTATAATTTCAAATAAGAATAACTATACCTATATATTTCAATAACTCTGAAATAACCTTGTTTCTTTTTCAAAAGTATCAAATGTTGTTAATTGCTTACATCCTCTCTTTTAACCCTTACCCTAAAAGTCCGTTAAGATACCATCGTTAAGATATCTTTTTTGTACCCATAGGATTATTATTGAATACTCAAGTGTCAGTATGACTAGCTATTATATGTGACAAATGTACATATTTAGGCCTGTTCGAGTTTCTTAGAGAACACTTGTTCTCTATAGGCAGAATTGGCACGACACTAGCGGGGGTAGGACATAAACACATACTGTTCTACCCTCTATTCCGATCATTCTCATAACCATATTTGCCAAACAGTGTATTTGTATATTTGTGACTATAATAAAATTGAACCGGTCATTACCCGCTTTCATTTCCTGTGTAATTGATAGACATTTATTAGATCAGTTACTGAATTATGGAAATGAAGAATAAACAATTATTTATTATTAAAATATGAAAGTCTAGTGCCAATTCTCAAACCCAAGAAGTGATTTTAACAATATATTTAATTTAATTATTTTTATTAATTCCTTTTAATTCAAATAATAAATATACTACAAATATTTATGTTCAAAATATGTACGATTGTACGTACCTCAACAAAATACCCCCCCCCCCCTCATTTTAATTCCTCAGTATCCCCTGCAATTTAAAAAACGAAAAGAAAATGGTAACGGCACAGTGATTCCATATTTCGGCCCTGAAAAAAACAACATGTGCCCACCCTTGCTCTTCAGTCTACAGTGAAGTAAATCATCTAAAGTGAATTTAAATTTATTACTAATAACTTTAAAAAGCACGCGAGTTATCATAATGGATCATTACAATCATACTTCTATCATGTCCAGGATGGCTCAGTGGATATGTCGCTGACTCAACACAACAGCAAACTATAGGTTACCAGTTCGATTCCCGGAAACACCACTTCATTTCTTTCTCCATTTCTTCCAATTTAATTAACAATATGTAACATTAAACTACATAATATACAGCTGAATTACATATACACTATATACAGTAAAGAAAGAATTGGCAATAAAATTAGTATGATCTTTTTGATTTCTTGACACATGGTGCTGATATGTGTTACACATGGTAGTGATATGTGTAACATATGGCACTGATATGTGTTACATATGGCACTGATATGTGTTACATATGGCATTGATATGTGTTAAACATGGTACTGATATGTGTTACATATGGCACTGATATGTGATGTTTTTTGAACGGTTAACATATGTAGTCCATATGTTATACATGTGGCAAAACCACATGTATAACATATCGTCCAAGGTTCCAAAATCTACATGGTAACCACATTGTTATAATGTGGACTAACCACATGGCATACATGTGGAAATGTTTGCAGGAAATAACCTTTTTCTTACCATGTACTCCTTTACCGTACATATGTAACTATGTACCCCTAAATAAGTTTAAATAAATAATCCAAGTAAAATAACAAACTCCAATAAATTCTTATTATTTCACTGCGAATTAAAAAGATTCATTACCTTTATCTATACAGGGTGGCGCAAAAAAAGGAAACCAATTTTCAAATTAGTTTATTTTACAAACTATCAAAGCTAGAAATTTTCAGAAAACACTTTTTAGTCGTTCACTTTTTCTGCATAAATCTTGATAAACATCCTACAGCGAATTGGAAAATAAAAGTAAAAATGGCTGACGCAAGAAGGAAATATACACAATAGGATATATGTAATTCATTTTCTATGGAACATTAAATATTAATAACATTAACTTCTACTACTTTTCGTAACAAATAAGAAATAATAAAAAATTAATTATCATTTGAGAGTTGGTATTGGAGCTAAAATTGTTACCTTCAATGAAATCAGTTTGTCGATAATTTGTATCTCCCATTCGAAACCCTCAAAGAGCAGCTTTCAAAAGAACAAATAGTTTTTGTTGTGACAAGTTTTTTAAACACTGGATGCTTTAAACAGGCTCAACTTCATTTTGAACGCATTGCTTTCCGAAAAGATTTTCACCAACTAAAAAGATCATATGGACAAATGTTAATAAGTTCAAAACTGAAGAAACCACTTTAAATTTGAACAAAAAGGTATCAGGTCGCAGGAGAACAGAACGAACACATGGAAACAGTAATATTGTTCATGAACAATTTATTGAAAACCCAACCGGACATTGCACTAAAGACACATTTCACGGAATTGTTAAACAATTAAGATTTGAGATATCATCGTTTCAAGATGCATGCAAGGCTCGAACTCTTAGAAATGGATCTACCTCACAATCTAAATTTTACTAAATTGTTTCTGAAAAGAAATGCATGTTTTGGAGAAGACATCGTGATTGGTAATGAAGACGCATTATCCATGAATGAAAGAGTCAATAACCAAAACGTAAATTGAATAAGATTTGTAGGATTGATTTATGAAAATGGCAATATTGATATGATTATACATACTATACCTATTGTAAAGTTTTTTGTGCGTTTTTCATCCTCGCGCAAGCCCATTTTATTTCCTTTTTTCAATTCGCTGAAGGATCTTTAATATTGGTCGTAATTTTTAACAGATAGATACAGAAAAAGTAAACGAATAAAAAAGTGTTTTTAAAAAATTTCAAGCTTTTATAGTTTGTAATATAAACTAATTTGAAAATGGGTTTCCTTTTATTTCGCCACCCTGTATATAATACAGTACCTGTCGCTCATTCATTGAGCATTCAATTATTGTAAAGGGTTTACGGGTTCTTTCAATAGTAAAAATAAGAATTTTGCAATCATTAATATTATCACATGAGACCCGTATCAATGATGCAGCCACAAGTTATATTTTTTTTAATTAGCGCTTCTTTGATTTTTTTTTTAATATTCCACCAACTTTATGAGGCGTTGTTGATGGAAATTATAGAATGTCTTTTTTTCTATTCTTTGATGGACAGGCTGGTATGGTTCAGTAGAAAATACTGATAGCAAAACAATGCTAATCATTTTTCTTTTCAATTTAAGTATTGAAATAATAGTGTGACACCTGGACGGACGTATATTGATTTACATTATCACATATACATTCACAATCCAATTTGACTAAACCACAAACTAGTTACTTTTCAGGTTTCCTACATTAAGAAACTCCGAATAGACAATGAATACCTCACCAGAACAATAGACATCAAAGAGCAACCAGAGAATGGAACATCAAATTAGGTAGTATAAGGTTACTACCACAAAGAAAATAGTTGTAAAAATATTTTGTTTCATGCAGATAAGTTTTTTAAGATACTGTTTTTAAGGTTACTAACTCATTTACTGGCTATGGAGATTGATCAATGAGTGTATAGGGGTAGTGTACCGCCACTCGGATCTTCTTCTCAGGTTATTGCAGATTCATGAAGTGTACAATACAAAAAGCTAGCGGATACAACAAACTACATTAAAGACATATATATTGAGAGTTTCAAAAATCTTATTATTTGAAATGCAATTTAATTCAACACATAACTATTGGGGAGAACCAGGAGCATTCGGACAGCTTTTGTTAAAAACTCAATAATTCGTAAATTAATTCGAATTTTACTGTTCAAAGATTTTTGTATGTAGATAGAGCATTTTACTTTAATTTTTATTGAGACTGTTTTACAGTTTAAACCTTCATTCGAAAGTTATAAGACAAAATGTAAGAGGAATTCAAGTGTCCGAATGCTCCTTCTAGAGGGAGACTTCGGACACCATAAAAATAGTTAAAGCATTGAAAATTTGGGTAATTAAATGATAGGATTGAATTCAGATCTACTAATTTAATTGAAATAAACCATAATGACTTGTTATTCACGCTAATAATTCATTGTATTTGAAATTCTATCATAATTGTAATGATTGAACATTTTCTCCAACAAAATATAGATAGCTCATGAGTAATCACTGAGAAATTATCTTTATATTAAATAGCTATGTATCAAAAACAATTGGTATAACTATTTCCATATACTCAGGGTAATAACTATTTACTTTTTCTTGAAATTACACTAAAATTAGTAAATTACATTTAAATATTTCTTCGAATGTTTAAAGTATAATCCATAAGTGAAGATCTTACTACATCTCTAATTTCAGCAGCTTTTCTGACAGATAAACCTTTTTGGAATCCATCAAATGTTTTTTGAATACCTTCTTTATTACGGACTCTATCAGTTTTCCTTTTATAATGAAAAAGAATGAATACGATCGTCAATTTGTAAAATAAAGACATTAATATAAAAAGTTTGAAACTAACGAATGCTATTTCAATTAAAATAATTCATTTTAAGTTATGAATGTCCTTTTTAATAAGAATTACTTCAATAAATTGTATTGGTGGACTGAATCGGACACACCGCCCGAACCAACCTCAACAGAAGTGTCCGATTCATCCCATATGACACTTCAAAATTAAAACAAAACCATATTTTTATTTAATTCGTACTATTATTTCAACACACCAAACATGACATAGAATATCACTATGAATCATACCTTTGAGATTGAGAATAAGTTTCGTATTCATATAGTCCACACACGATCCAATCGAATCACGAAAAATTACATCAATATTGAAGATAGCGGTTAATTACACCTCGTTGGCGACACGCTAGCTCTACGCATTGGATCCTTCAAATTAATGACGGTTAATACGTTGCACACATTCAATTGCAATAAGTGGTGCATCCAACAGTTATGAACATGTTTAAACGAGCTGTCCGAACCATCCCTATGTCCGAATGCTCCCGGTTCTCCCCTATTGTAAGGACGAGGAGCCAGCAGGGAGTGGAGCTTTAACGGCTAGTGCTTCGCCCCCTGTTTGCTCCTCCCCCTTGCCAACCAATCAGAAAAGAGTCAACCTTAATAAGAATACCCACAAAACATTGTTCTTACTGCATTGTATTGACAGAAACTAATGCGGTAGAGAAAGTATCTAAAAAACCTTATGCGCTGTTTACTAGATTTTTGAAATTTTAGACGGAAGATACATAACATCGTCAACCATATCGTATAAAGTTGTGTCTGCAACCAATGATAATTTCAAATATGACTGTTAAAAGTAGAGAGGCTTATCTATTTATAGAAAGCCTGTAGTTCATATCAAAGTAAACACTTTGTTCATTTTTTTTTGCATTACTAAAATTAAGCTTATTATAGTTAGCAACACTCAAATTCCTATGGATATTTATTATAAGTATTAAAACATTTCAAATATCTAATTCTAAGCAGTGCTAGCCCTCTTCTCAGAAGTGTAGGTATGTCGGCATCACCACAAGAACAAGAACGGACACCAGTGAGAAAGCTGAAACTGAGTGGGTAGAAAGAAGGGAAAGTTAAATAGTAGTGATATAACAAAAAGATACAGAATTCACACATAACTGATACAAAACTAGCACAGAATTGATACACAACTAATACAGAGCTTATTCAATACTAATACAGAATTGATACAAAACTGTTACAGGGAAACATAACAATAATTTTTTTTTATAAATATACAGTTATTCACGACAC
The DNA here is from genome assembly GCA_947561585.1 of Caprella mutica. NCBI lineage: Eukaryota > Metazoa > Arthropoda > Malacostraca > Amphipoda > Caprellidae > Caprella > Caprella mutica. The sequence continues at coordinate 350,261 of CANNZV010001188.1, read as the reverse complement.
AGCTAGCTACTGTATATAAAAATTATACTTATATATAGAAATACAGTGAGAAAATTCGGTAATTGAAAATTATTAACTAATATAATTCAATAAACCTGAGAGTCACTCACCAATGGTTGCACTGCCACCATTGAAAAAGAGCGTCACAGTTTCTTTGTCTGCTATCAGCTGGTGGGTAACCACACACTGAAGACTCTGTTCACCTTTTGTGGTAACGTTGAAGAAGAGGGTGTTAGTGTACGAGGAAGAGCCCTGTAAGCCAACAAAAAAGTTAAAATTAAAAACAATTCTATTCCTATCAACATATATTACTTGTCTATCTAATTAAAAAAAAAGATTGATCGTGATTTGAAGGCCTACTTTTCCAATATTGATAACGTAAGCAGTATTCCATTTCGCCACAATTTAATAGGTATAAGTAAACAATATCTTCAATAGACACATTTAAAAAAATCAGATTACTAAGTCACAATCTGAGTATACGGTAATATGTCACTTCCCCATGTATGTTCACTCACTGAATCGCTCTGCACCACTTCCATCTCAGAGTATTCGGTGACATCACCCTCTTCGCTGTGGAGCCACTTTATTGTTGGTTCTGGGAAAGCTCTCTCGACATCGCACTGGAACTCGTATGTCTGGTCAAGTGGTAGAGCATCTTCTAGCTTGTCATTATCGTTATATGCTTTACCATCGAAAGACAGAATCGGAAGAGATATTTCTGAAACATGATAATACCTTTTGGAAAACCAGTTGAATTGATTAAAATTATTAGATTTTACCACAATGTTCATTATGGTACGAAAATCCTATCTCAGATTCTGATCATCCTGATCAATATAGACATTACAATAATAAAGTTTTTATTTGGTAATATTCAAGTTGCTTATGATTATTTGGAAATATTAAATAGTGAATCTTCGTTAATTAGGAATAGATGAAAGTGGCTACTGCATTTAATTACACAAGATATGTATCACGGTTCATTCTGGTAATTAATAACATCGAAACTGAGCTATCACGTTGAAACTTTCTTATCCACAGTCCTCAAGAATAGAAGTTACTTCAAGCGATTATTTATGGTCATTTCAAAAGTCAATTTTGACAGGAAAAACTTCTCAATTGACCCTCACGAATAACCACCAAACAAATTCATAATTTTTGATCAACCTATCAAGACCTAAGATAACATCCACTTTTTGAGCACATTTAGTTTCCGAGTACTGCGCCCCTCTATGATTCTATTACCTAGGTACATAACTAACGTAATAGTTTCAATTTCTGTCAGAGAATATCAATATCATGTTTTGTCTCACCATATACTCTGAGACGGTAACTCTTCCATAGCATTTTCAGATCATTGCAGACATAGTGACCGGCATCAGCGGGAATGGTTTCCTTGATTAGAAGATCGCAATCACCGATAGATTTAAAGGAATAGCCATACTTGGGGTAAAGACCTTCCTTAATCTCAGTCATCTGTGGAAAATATCTCTAGTTAGATTATCTTTTAATACACTACATCAGGGTTTCACAAAGTGGCCCGCTGTGAAACTGTGAACCAGATGTCGATTTAAAGCGGACCCCTCACCACTGGTGGCATGTTTGACTATATTCAGTAATAAAATAATTTCCTCTTATTACCAAGGTAATAGACTACTTCAATAGACCATATATGCATTAATATTTATATATATCCTAAAGTAGCTATAGGGGATCTGTGGATATTTAGTAATTTACAGTAGCTATATGTTCGTGAGAAATGAAAGTCTGGGGACCACTGCACTACATTAAGTCACGAACATTCAGTAAAATAGGCCCTGCTTTGATAACCTTTTTTCACATAAATCACTAATTATTTTAATTTCTGAGACATGTTCTCACATTGTAAGAGTTCATCTCGCCATCACTCGTCTCTATTTCCCAGACACAAGAGTCACTGTCGACGTCACAGGGGAGGATGGTGGAGGTGTATGCATTGGCTTTTAAATCTGCAAACACGGGAAACCAGAAAAATGTGAACATAAATTGTAAACATCATTTTTGGTTAATCATATCTGGTAAATAGTATAAAGTTCTACTTACCGCTGAGAGATATTCTATATTAATCTGAATACACCTAATAAAACTTTAATTCTATTACCAATTACACCACTCACTCACAAAAGTAACGTTTGAAATATCCTTTATCGTACTTTCGAATAATTCACAAGTATTTTGTACCTCAACTTGAATTTCTATTGTGACGTAATAAATGAATAAATTTCAAAATCAATGAATGGTAATACTATTTAGCAAAAACTTTAACAAGGAATTCATCATCTCGATAATTCACAAACTCGATAATATATTTCTTCGTGCATATTTTCAACTATCTGAAAATAAGAATACATTTAGGGACGTTATATCGACACGAGAGAATGGATAGTCTTTCTATTGTCAAATTAAATATTAAAAGAATCAAGAATTATATTCTCTCGTTGGAATTCGAACCATAGACATTCAGTACATTATTCCTAATGAGTTTGACGTGTGTTTTTATGCACATCTTTTTTAAATTACTTTATATCTTTAATTCCATTCTTTTAAATTTACAGACCTTTCTTGACTTTGTTCCTACATAAATACCAAATATATTTTGGTAATTAGAATTTTAAGATATTTACGTATCGGCGTGAATGAGTGTAAATCTCATACATTAGGAAAATAATTATAATGTGGTGACATGTGGCAACGTAGAAATACAGTTTGTCTGACCTATAAGCACACATCTGTCCACGTTTCCATGGAGTACACAGACATGCACGAGCTGTGATTGGGTCAAATTACAGCCAATTACAGCTCTACTCTCTCAGTTACCGCGCAATATCTTATATACCAATGTATTCATTTCTCCTTATATGTATAATATTTTTACTTTAAATTTGGTACACATTAGTTTAGTATTTGTACTAACAACTTGTAAAAATACAGTACCATAGGTTTATAAATAAAACATATATTTTTTGATACATAGTCAAACCTTCCCGTTTATTCTGATAGTCAAACTCATTAGGGTGTAGAAACTCTTTTGTAACCTCACCTATTTCTGTGGTTTTGTAGGCATCAACTGGCGATGAAATGCTGCCGAGAACCACTGCGAAAGAAGATTTCGGGTCAGGGGGTTATGAATATATTAGAATATACCTGAAAACTGTCATTGCAGCCTTTTCAATATCAGTACTATACAGTGTGTCCGCAAAAAATGTATCCACTGCGAGTGATTTTAAAAATTCATAATTCTTCGATAATATGCATATTATTTATTTAATGACCCATAATTAGCTTACTGTTTTTTGCCATCGATTACTTTGCTTTTCCATTGAAACATTTTGTCATCAAAGCAATTAACCGTAAACAAGATTGCAGTCATTAGTAATAAAAATACTAACATCTATGAAACAAAGAGAAAGTAAAGTTAAGCAATTAGTATATTATTGAGTTTACAATGTGGAGCAATATACTTTTATTACCACTATTGATAAATTAAGATAACGATTTACCAGCTCTATTGATTCAATAGGTTATTAAATATAAGCAAATGTGAACAGTTATTTTTGAAGATAACATATATACTATGGATTCTATTTGAAATTTTATACCATAAAATGGTAAATTTCTAGATTACTACAGGTTGCAGTAATATAGGAGTTGGATCAAGTACCCCCTTCCTAGAGTACTACAACGTTGCAGTAGTGTAGGAGTTGGATCAAGTACCCCCTTCCTTGAGTACTACAACGTTGCAGTAGTGTAGGAGTTGGATCAAGTACCCCCATTCCTAGAGTACTACAACGTTGCAGTAGTGTAGGAGTTGGATCAAGTACCCCCATTCCTAGAGTACTACAACGTTGCAGTAGTGTAGGAGTTGGATCAAGTACCCCCATTCCTAGAGTACTACAACGTTGCAGTAGTGTAGGAGTTGGATCATGTATCCCAATTCCTATATTACTGCAACGTTGCAGTAATATAGGAATTTACCCAAAATTTGTTTGTCATTCTAATATTTTTCATATTAGCCAAGTCATCATATTGATTACAATAATGAAAATAGTGATACTTCCCGGGAAGAGCTGCGAGAATGGCAAAATTTTCACAACAACTGAGATGTCCCGCTGTCAAAAAATAAAAATTCGCTTTTCTGATACCCTCTGTAGATATGGAAATTATAAACTTTTTATTGAAGGAGAATAATCAATTTTAGAATGTGCCAAAAAGGGAAGTTCATTCAAAATTCTAAATTTTCACCTTTAAAATCTAATATTTCAACAATCTGCTTTTCAAGAAATTTTAGTAAATACACCAAGCTACCATATAAAGTTAGGTTCAAGAAAATCGATTTATTATTAAATGTGAAGAAGCAATTTTAGTGTCACCACCAGAAACATCGCATATCTATACAAAATTGTAATTTTTGACCACAAGAATTTCAAACCATTTTAAAATTTAAACCCATAAAATTATAATCTTACCGTGACTCAAAATGAGAAGTAGAGGAGCAAGGATCTTCATCTTGATGAAAGTATAACACCTAGCTACCGACTATAGAAACACTCGATAGATTAATTACGATAAACAGCTAACAATAACTAAGAAGGAACCGTTTGATCAGATGCTTCACCAGGTGCTACTGAATTCGAATTAACCTCCCTGGCTATACTTCATATAGTGTGAATAATAATAACCGTGTTCTTATCGCTGCATTGACTGTAAGGAAGAGATAAGATACCGATTATTACAACATACTTTGGGCAAATAGCACCGAATAGGAAATGAAATGAAGTCGTAGTAATGAGTCACAGATGCGGAATTGTTTCAAGGTAAACTCCCTAGCGGAAAATTTCACCGCAGAAAGTTCCACCACTGAAAAGTTCCTCCACGAAATATTCCATCGCCTAATTTCCCACTTTTGGTATTTAACGCTGGAGTCCATGGTATAATCTTCCTGGTGAAACTTTCCGCGGGAAAATTTCACGCAGGAATCTAGAGAAACGATGTACATATGATTTTACATTTGATACATGAAAATTGTTTGTGTTTAGATATATCCTCTCAAAACTAATCTTTTCATTGTTTTCCTTGAAGATGTTTTTCAATTTTTTTTAATTATTATATATTGAGAAGTAATCTTTAGGTATATGAATGTTTTTTTTTTAAATATGCATGGCTTTCGGATAATGATCGAGATATGCAGGTATCATGGATGCCAATTGAAATAACAATTTAAAATGGATTTTATTTTCGGGCCCAAACAACGCGGGTAAAGTGAATTAATTCAAATAACCCAGCTGCTGTAAAATACTTCAAATAACGCGAATAAGGTGAATTACTTTAAATAACGCGGGAACTTGAATTATTACGAATAACACGATAAAATAGTAATCTATTATCTAAATTAAGGCGAATAAAGAAAAAGCATGAGTTATAGACTGTAAGATATTACATTTGGTCGAAATTTGTTATTTTTATTCGGTAAAATAATCAGTTTCACATAAAGTATTTCACAGTCATGTTATAGTTCTGTAATATAAATATACATAAATCAGAGTGTGAGTATTTGACTTGAGTACTGTACTATTTAATATACAGAAACATGAATATTAGGAACTTCAAAGAGTTCAGATACATATTACATGCAACTGTATGTAATGCATATGTTTGTTTTCTTTTTATCAACTATTATAACATTTATATTCAGTGATCAGTCATGTGACATACAGACGTACATAACAAGTAATCACTTAATCTCTACCCATTTATTACACCAACATTATAAGATAAATTATAATTAAGTTAAAGATAAACATATGACGTCATGTTAGGTTAAGGCCCCCTTCACACTGTCGTTTCTCTACGCCGCGCTAGAAAATATGCTCATATGGCATGTGTTCACACTTGCGTTTTTGCAACGCTGCGTTAGAAAAAATACTTGTGAAAAAAGAAAGCAAGTGTGAAGGGCTCCGTTAGAATTGATTGTAGCTCTAATTTTTGCAATGAGCATTTTTTGTAACGCGGCGTTGTGAAACGCAAGTGTGAAGGGCGCATAAGACATACAAAATCTTATATCGAGGATTTTCTTTTGTAATAGAAAAATTTAGAAGTTTTAGTTTGGCCTAGGAATAGTGCTACCTTCGAATATTAATAATAGGATAATGAAAAATTAGGTAAATTGATGTATATTCATATATAATAATTGAAGTAGTACAATGTTTGTTATAATTTTTTACATAAGCCATTAATCAATGTCTTACGGTTTTAAATATATTACATATATTAAAGAAAATATTATTCATAAAATAAATACTGGTATCACTGACTCTTCATTTCTATCATTTATCATTAATATCAGAATTCTCATAAAAATCTTATCGAAAAGTTCAATCCAAAAAAAAGTTGGAAAATTTTCTTTCAAAACAAGATAAAAAGTTCATCCTATAACAATTCGAAGATTATATAAAAAAAAACACCGGAGGAAAATTTGATCAAAAATCATGTCTTAAAGTTCATCCAAACACATGTCGGAAATTTCCCTATAACATGATGAAAAGTTCATTGAAAATCGTATAGAAAAATCAGTGAATTGACAAACTTAGTAAGTGATGAACATACGAAAATAATTTCACTCAAAATATTACACTCTTTCTCTAGGCGATATGATTCACTGAAAATAATATTCTTGTAGGTGAACAGTGAGCTTTAAACAGCTTTTCATTTATCAAAGAATGCACCAGTTATTTGATCATTGGACTTTTTGTATGAATTATTCTATATTGAAATGCTAGTTAAAAACTAAAACATTATTTTAGTTTTGGTTGATATCAGTCAAATGTACGTCATTAGATATGCCTCTATTAGTTGCCGCTGCTCGCTATATTTATATTAAATAATCTAAATTATATTGCTCAGTTTGTGTTCGGTTGCCAGTGCTTGCCATAAACTTTGAGCTCAGTTGCCAATGCTCGTTATAAACTTTATGTTCAGTTGCCACAGCTTGTTATACAATTTCTGCTCAGTTGCCAGTGCTCGCTATAAATTTTGTCTTGAGTACCAGTGTTCTCGATAAACTTTGAGCTCAGTTGCCAGTGCTCGCCATAAGCTTTGGGCTCAGTTGCCAGTGCTCGCCATATCCGCCAGTCTGTTGACTATGGACACAGTAAGCACTGTCCTGAAGAGTCTCATTTGCCTGCTACCTCTACCCCTGGGGGTGTAGCGGGGAAGAGCTGCATTGCTGAACACTCCACCACCAGACTGAAACACACGAACAACTTGAATATTTATAACAGTAAGAAACATATCTTAAATTATCTTATTGATAAATATAATCAAATATTGATAGAGATTGAGGAGAAGAACTTCGCGTCATTGAGTGGTTTTTAACAGTCAATGATTTTTAAATATGAAACACACATCATAAGTTTTCTTTGTACAAATTAAAATAAATTTTATTGAAAAATTAATCTAATGAAACTACAACCAAGTTCGTTTTATAAATACACTTTTTGACCAAAAAATAACAACATTCCTTTAGCTTCTGGATTAATTTCTTCTTCAGATTTGACAAATTATAAGAATCTACTAAATATCATAACCCGAATAAAGAAACGTAATTAGGATTACAAAGATTAATATTCTACTTTCTAATTTCTGTTTTTTTCAGAAGTGACAATTGAATAAAAAGAATTCTACCTATACTCATTGATAGTTGAAAAATATTGTAATTAGGAGCTAACTGGCTACTAATCTAAGTCGGAAGTCTTATCTAACAGAACCTACTATAGGAAATTTTAAACTCTCCTACTAGAGTCACTCACATATATTGCCAGTCTCCCCACGTTCATCTGTGGAGGTTCAATTCCCCATGTGTCTGAGAGGTGCATCTTGGCGCCATCAAGCTTGTACAGCCAAAACCTATCCACTCCTGAAAACGGAATTTTTGTTTAATTCAACCCAAAAAAACTATTCAAAGGATTTTTTAATACAAATATTTGTACAAAATTTTGCCTGGTAATTTCAATAAGAGTAACACTCATAATAATGATCAGAGACACACAAGAGCTTATACGTTTATCCTATAAGTTTAAACGAATTATCCTTCGCTTAAACATTCAGAGCAATTACATTAATACATTGTATTTTAGGTGCATCATGCTGAAATGATGAGACACTGAATTAAGTATACCTACTAAAATTAAAGTTGACACGTTTCGTTTTTGTGACAAAGCTTTATAGGGTAAACGTAAAATACCTTAGAGTCTCATACTTATTTTCTGAATGATGAAATATTTTTAGATAACTGATTGATGAAAGATATGAGATAATATTGGATCATTTACCTATTGCTCTGCGTGGTGAATTGGCTTCTGGCGCAGTGCTGAAGAGAGACCGAGGTGATATGAAGAACACTGCGATATCTCTGCGCCTGAACTCTTCCACCAACACAGGAGAAAACTGCATTGATTGTGGCAAAAAAAAGAACGATTTAGTTAAGATACAGAGAATATAGCTTTAAATATATCAGTAAAAATAAATACCAAGTTAAAAGTTCCGCACTGCATGAGGATTTTAAAATTAGGCATTTTTGCATATTCACGCTCACCATTCGGATATCTTGCATGGTGCATGCAGCAATCAGCACCACTCTAGCACTACCCTTCCTGTAAGGGTATCTGAGAGACGTCAAAACAGCCTCGTGAAGATTCCCTACAGCAGATAATCCGAAGAAGGAGAGGTCATCGTAAAAGGACTCAGGCAAGTCATTGGCAAGAACCTCAGGAGTGTCACTAGAATTGTATAAAAAACACTAATAATGCGTACCCAAAAAACTAAACAAATTCTGATATTACTATTTATTATCTAAACAAATAACTAGAAATTTAATTCCAAAGATCTTTCATGTAATTAAGTTTTAGAAGTTAACATGAATAGAATAATTATGAAATAAAGACAGAACTATAAGCCTACCTTGCTTCCTGGGTGTCATCCATGTCAGGTAGTGAAGTAGAACCTTTCAGTAAGTTGATGGCAAGTGAGTCCATGGTGTTTGATGGGGAATCCAAGAGGTTACCTGCCTCGTGACTGTAGTACACTAAGGAATGGGGATGAGCATCTGAACTGTACCTGATGATTCCTAGCTGAACACTGTGTGAAAGGCCAAAGAGTTAACCGCATGTAGTAATGAACATACAATGAAAGAATATATATATCTGTAATGTTTTTTGTTTCTAGCTTATTTAAGCCACAATTCCAAATGAACTCTAAACTAATTTAAATTCTTGAATATATTTAAGAATTGGTCTAGGGTACACGAAGATACATTTTAAGATTTGAAAATAATAGGAAATTTTATAACTGTGATTTGTGAAATTAGCATCATCACTAAAATCACTTTTTTCAGATGGCACATCATCACAACGAATTTTTTTATAGCATCATCACAGCGACTTTTTCCTCTGATACTACATCATAGAGTAAAAAATTATTTGGGGACTCTTGATATGATCCTAAATTCACTAATATATTTCCAGTGTATACTGTACACATAAGAAATATAAATGTAATAAGTACGTACTTTCCTTTTCAATGCAAAATTATATGCAGTTAACTTATTTATTGTTTTGAATCCATAAAATAACTGAGTAACTTTAATAATAGGTTTAAGAACTCACTCGATGTCTTTCCTTCTTCCAGCAGTCCTAAAATGCCCAGGTAAATGTTTCAGTACGGATTGGTAAGTGTAATTGAGGCAATTCTCATTTTCAATAAGGAGTAGAATGTCTCCTTTCATGTTGACGGTCTGTCCACCAGCGTGAGGACCGACGTCGTCAGTATGAGCGAGCTCTTCCGTCCTTGAGCCAAGTCTCGAACCCTTATTGGCTTTGGATCTGATGTCATTTCTATCCCAGACGTCGTAGTCTCTTTGATTTAGTCTGTATTGCTCTGAAATATTCACAAGGTTCACAGTTAAGTAACATTATTATAAAAAAAACATATCAGTTATTATTCAATGGTAGATTTATGTATGATCAGTTTTGGTCATACGAATGTTTTGGAATTTGATTATCTAAATTATCAAAATTTAGAAAATATCTGGATTATTAAAGGATATTTTAAATGATCACTTAAAAATCTTTTGTTTATATAAAGCAATATTTTACGTTATAACCGTTTAATTTCTTAATATTTTCCAATTTCGATAATTACCGCAAAGAGTAGTCTCCGGCACCAATTGCTGTTTGTTTCGGTAGGCACAAACTCGACTGTACGCCCAAACAACTCGGCAGATCAAACCCAAATCCTCGTCGCTAACTTCGGTAGAGGTGAACAGGTGACTTCGAGAGCTGGACTCTGTCAAATTATCACCACCTGGAAAATTTAGAACAAAATAAATCACAAGCTAAAAGAAATGAACTAAACTAATATTAACATGATTATTATTTATAAATACTTATTTGTCTCACCAAATGTTGTTTTTTCCAGCCAGAATAAGTAGTCGAGAACTCCGTAAAGGTCATTAGCGTCGGTAGGCATGGATGTCCGAGCGTTCCTAAAAGTCTGGCCTGTCTCCCTGGGGTAGCGACGGTGGTGCTCCCGCAGCTGAAGGATACACGCCTGATAGAAGGTGTCGGACCTCACCACATGTCGACATTCACTGTGTCGACAAGTATCAAGAATTAGATCATATATTCGAAGAAATATATTCATATATTCGAAGAATTACAAAGAAATTATTAATGTTGAAAGAATAAACTTACATCTTATTCGTTGAAAAAGCGTCTCTATTTTATAACCTGCACTTTAATTAGGATATGATGTACGTTATTTTGTTCATGAATACTCACGCAATTTGTGAGTGAGATGAAATGATGAGAGCTCTACAGACAAGTTCAGCAGCATTCAGGGGGTACAAGTCAGAGTCACTCATTGGGGTATCGGTGGAGACGGTGCCGCAAGTTTGGGATATGGATGACTGAAACAGAAAAATATCATTGCAAAATGTGTTACTATCATTCTATTCCACATTCTGAGGACATTCCTCTATAATGATAGATTCGTTGAAGCAACCAGAAGACAATTCAACGTAAACAGATCTAATATTGAGAAGTTGTGGGTTTGATAAAAAATGTCATACTCAAAAGAGTAGTTATAATGAAGTATTATTACCTTCACAGAACCAGTAAGAGCGCCATAACTAGCTGTGGTTGCTATCCAGTCCTCCACGAAAACAACACAAGTGTCTGTAGAGGAAGAGCAGGTGATCTTGGTGCCCTTAGACAAGTGAGAATTATCTGGTAGAACAGCGGTGACTGACGCCAAGTCTCTAACTACTGACAAGTTGCCAGCTACAGTGAATGGCAATGACACGGACACGTTGTTAACTTCCAACTGAAAATAAAGGTACAGGATATGAAATTAAAATATTGACTATTAATGCACCATGCCACTAATTCTTATAGCTATCATCACCTTTTCGGAGTTCAACTTTATGTAGTATGGTGGTACAAGTACATTGAGCTCTCCAATGTGTAGAGGCGCTTTGAAACTGTTTTTAGGAGTGGTGGAGGCTGCCTCGTGCTTCCCATAATGAACTATCAATTTCTGGTCGTACACACCATGACCCAGGAGCAAAACTTCTTCGCTGCATTCAGGATTCAGAAGATGAACTTTTTCGTTGAAATCAACGTAGAGTTCTGGGTAAAAGAGTACACCGTATGATGGATAAGGCGGTACAACTTTTTCATAGAGCTGGGAAGGATTGGACAACAGGTCAACATAGTGTGATATGTAGCGCCATGTTGAATATGAAAAGCTACTGTCGTCTAAACTCTCGTAAGTTGATTCTTGATAATTCGTGGGGTTGATGTCAGAGGGAAGAATGTGGAATGGATTTACTGGATAGAGTAGAGAGCGAAGGGAGTGGACAACAACTGGTAACGGAATCTAAACAGAGTGAAGAAAAGTAACGATGAGGCTTAATAAAACAAAGTCCGTCAACAAACATTTCAATAGAATAATAATAATGTCAAATAAATACCAGAAAATCGACAGCCACGGTGGAAGAATGGTCATTGAAGAGGAAACTTTCAAGAACCTGTCAAAAGTGATATAAGACATTTTTTTACACTAAAAATTAAATTTAATATATTTGATATATGAATGTTGTATTCACGGATTAAAAATTTGGAGATTCAGATCATAATATCGTACCTGTAAGGTAGCATACAAAGATGTGGTGGTCACTTCAGAAATCTTCTTTATGACTGGGTGTTTACTCAACTGTTCCCGACCACTCTTCACCATCAGATCTAAGGCTTTTACTGGAGTACTGCCTAACACTAAAACACAAAATTCAATAGTTACTGAATAAAGTAAATAGTAAAACAAAGAAAAACTATATCATAATTTATAAAAATCCTTTACCTGTATTGGAAATATCTTGATAGGTGGTAAGGGCTTCTTGGTAGACGACAGAAAAATGATCTTTTGACAATTTCATACAAAATAGAGACCATTCATGAACTGCTTCTTTCAGTTTCTGTTCCAATTAATATCATTTTATTAATCACAATAGTGCGTAAGGCTATAAGCCTATAACTACATTTTGTACTCCTTATGCAAATCTTTCCATCGAAAGATGAATGGAAAAATTCGTATTTAGAGTTTTAATTCATTTCTAGATTAATGATTCAAATATCATTGTAATAATTTACCATCATTTCATTGGCTGAAGATTGATAGAGTCTGTGGAGTAGATCCCAAACCCTCTTTGATGAGGGATGGACCATTTCTTCACTTGAGACCGCAAGACGTTGCGAAAAGTTAGGCGACACCATTTCTTGAAGCAGCCACCTGATGGAATTAGTTTAATAAAGCAGGATCTTTTCAATTCTTTTTCCATCATCTTGCCAATGATTTAAATTTTCTGAATTCAACATAAGATGTCGAAATAGGTAACATGAAGGCTTAGTAAATAAAATTAGTGTTAGCGATGCAGGATGAAAATGAAAACAGCAACATATTAATATTAAAATTCATTAGCAAGAACTTACTCGAACAAATGTAGAGAGTGTCTAAAGCTTTTCCTGAGGTCAGACATCAATTCATCTTTGCTGAGGTAGTGTAAGATGTCGATGAAATGAGGGTCGAGGTAATCAATGAGCGTCAGCACAGATGAAATTTCTCCATTTTGTCTAGTGTCATTCACAGGGTAAATAGATACCGCGTCGATCACAGGCCAGAAATCAGACCAAACGTTACGGAAACTTTTCATGGCTTTGCTACTAAACTGATTCAAGAATTTTGATGCAAGAGCCTGAAAAAGGAAAAATAATACTAAAAACCTAATTATTCATATTAAGGTAAATGTAAAACCAACTAGAAATATTGTTAATACCTGATATCTCTCTAGTTTTTGGCGCCAGTTCCTTTCGCCGTTGGCAGTCATGTGAAGCAGGAAAGGAGGATAGAGAGTCGCATCGAACCAGGCAAAGTCTAAAAGATCCACAGAGATTCTTTCAGGACTGTCGATACCGGCGTGGAGGAACAGATCACTTGCACCAGATTCTGGATCTGATTCAATAGATCAATTTAAGGAAACTGTATTTTGTGATAAACCAAATATTAGTAAAACATTGCAACTGTGTAATTAACGTTAAATAGTACAAAGGCTAGACAAAAAGTAGATTATTTTTTAAATAACTGTCTTTTTCAAATGAACTAAAATGTTCTACAACGAAAAAATTTCAAAACCATAATTACGCTTATGTCTAAATTTAAAAAGAAGAAGATGGATTAACTTAAGTAAATTAGGAAACCGTAATAGAATGTTATAAATCAGACTTACAAATTTATCAATTGCAACATACAAGATACTTATTTAATTTATTCAAAGGAGGGAAACACCAAAACAATACAAAAACCATTTCTATGTTTGTATTTTGAAGCTCATTTAACTACGTAATTCGACAACAGCCTAAAACAATTTATGAACTTCCCCAAATACTTGACCAAACTAAATTATAAATAAAAAGAATTAAGCTTTTTGAGTAATTACCATCGTAAGTTGCCTTAATCCCAAATGAAGGCCACTGAGGACAACTCAAACTCGAGACGCTGCTTGAGAAGCTCAGTGCAGTTAGATTCAGCTTAGACTGGTGGCAGCCATTGGTGTCATAGGCCTGGTGAAGCTGTTCTGAATGCCATGAGGCGCTCATAGATTCGGAGAGAGATGGTGTGCCAATCTGCAAAAAGGGTAGAGAAAGTTTTAACATTTTCAGTGAAGCTGAAAGCTGTTACTGTATATAATGCAAAATTTAGGAAATCAAGTATGAATGAAAAGTGAAGCCAATGTAAGAAGAGACAATCACAAACACCGTGAAAACATAGATAACACATTTAAAACCAATTTTCACTGATCAACACATATCTTTACCTGACATTCAGCAGCTGTAGTTTCTCTGACGAACTTTAGATTGCATTCAACTTTCAATGGACGCATTTGATGCCACGCTTGGATGTTAGCAAATGGAAGTATTTGTCTTTGATTTCTGGACAAAAAGGAACCGGTGGTAAGTTCTGAAGACTGTGATTCCACTGTACCTATGGTTGAACAAACAATGACTGATACAAATGATCTAGAATTGAGAAAATGGTGATGTAGAATTGACACAAATGATCAAAAATTGACACAAATGATTTAAGATTGACACAAATGATGATCTTGAATTGACACAAATGGTGATTTAGAATTGCTACAAATGATCTAAGATTGACACAAATGATGATCTTGAATTGACACAAATGATCTAAAATTGACACAAATGATCTAAAATTGACACAAATGATGATCTTGAATTGACACAAATGGTGATTTAGATTGCTACAAATGATCTAAAATTGACACAAATGATGATCTTGAATTGACACAAATGGTGATTTAGAATTGCTACAAATGATCTAAAATTGACACAAATGATGATTTAGAATTGACACAAATGATCTAAGATTGACACAGATGATGATCTTGAATTGACACAAATGGTGATTTAGAATTGACACAAATGATCTAAAATTGACACAAATGATGATCTTGAATTGACACAAATGGTGATTTAGAATTGCTACAAATGATCTAAAATTGACACAAATGATCTAAAATTGACACAAATGGTGATTTTGAATTGACACAAATGATGATCTAGAATTCCTAGAAATGATCACAAATGGTTCCAAATCATCCAGAATTGTTCCAAATTATCTAGATTTATTGACAATTGACCGGTCAATAAAATTGCTTCAAATGAAGAATCATTAATTACAAGAAGTATCCATGACAAAGAAGGAGTACAACTCACCTCTTCTGTTTCTAACATGTGACTGAGTAGGTACGTACATCACCATCTCTAACTTGCTAACATCGGGAGCAGGCAGGAAAGTGATGGTCAAACCTGCTAGTTGAATCGCTGGCTTGCTGATTGGTTTCTGTTATTAAAATAAAACAGTAAATTTCTACAGATTTGATGAATTAAACCAATTTACTACTTCAAGTTTACACTGAGAGCATGATTCATAAGTGTGAAAAGTTAAATATTATCCTAATTCCTATTAATTAAGTGCATTAGTAATTTATTTTTTGATTTCTTACCGTTGCCTTGAATGTGAAAATCATCCTGCCTCGATTTTTCTGCAGTTTGAATCTATGGTGCTGGACATTCGAAACATCTCCCAAAACGTTAAGGTAAACGTCAGAGGTAATCTGTTCGCCTCCGACTACCAAATTGCCTTTCACAGACACGTCCTGTAAACCAAATTAGTAATGAAAGTAACTCACAGAGGAACACTTGTTTTCCATTATGAACTTTTCTTTGACTCAGCGTCAATGGGCAAATTTCTTTGCGAATATACATACTAAATGAGTTGAGATAAACCTATAATGTCGCTACAAAAAATAAAATTGTATGTACACTATTTATAAAAGGAATTGTGAATTGGGACATATCTTAAAACAAACTAAAGTAAACAATTGCACATAAAAATGTTATTGGTTGCATTATAGTTTACCTTTTTCATGGAAGGATGTGCCACAGTTGTAGCCAAACAGTATTCCGCACCCGTTCCAATGTCATACTTTGCAGCTAGTGTCCGCCATACTATTTCCTCTTCTGGCTTTTCTGCCTCGTTCAAAAACAGGGACAGCTTAAAAAGCTTAGCTACTTTTATTTCAGCATTTCTTGATGTTGAAGGCAAGAGCTCTGTCACCAGTTGAGAGAAAACTAAGTCTGCTGCAGCTCTTTCCAATTGGGCAGGTGAACTTCCAGTGGATGCTGTGTAGTTCTGACAGAGTCTATCCAACTCGCTAGTAGGTTGAGGTTGGTTCTCGTAATAACTGGTGTATTGGGACGTTACTTTGATCACTCGATCTCCAAAACTCAGAGATAAATTGCCTGGAGTGAAGGAAAGGAGTTACAGTGATACATTTTCTCGAATATTTTTTTAAAGTGTGACCGGAATAAATATATTCCTTGAATTGCAACTTATTGAAAAAGATGGAAGGATGAATTTTCTGTGGACGAATTTTATCATCAACTTTGTTTCATTTAATGTAATAGTATTTCATGTATTGAATCAACTTAATATCCATTTCACCTCCATTATCTGGTAGAATATCCAGAACGAGTTTGATATTACTAATCAGTGTATGATCTGTGCATAGCGCTTCTTGGCAAAGTTTTCTCTGAATACCTCCACTCACTGTGATGATGTCATTATGCTGCAAGAAAAGAAAGTCGAGGCATAAAGAAGAGATACTAATGCATTATCTTCATATCATCAATACCTAATTTATTTAAAACAATAACAAACTTTATCTAAAGCAGCAAACTCTACTGAGTGTTGAATCATTCTTTCATTGTTGTGGTTTTGGTCATCTACCCAAAGAAGAGTGTTCAGAGCTTCGGCTTTCAATTCGAATGATCTACTACTAATGTCCATTCTGTTAGCACCATGCGTTAACAATCTGAAGAAAAATAGGTTGATGAAGAAAGTAAAAAGTCTTTTAACCATAAGCATTTAACAAGGAGTAGCTACCTGAAACATTGGTGGTTACTCGAGCATATTCCCAAGAGTAGATAACGGCTAGATGAACTCACACCAGCTCCCAAACCAAGGATTTGAGTCTCACCAATGCTGATGTTACTGGAGACCTTAATAAAATATCGGTCACAAAGTTAGTGCTATATTCGTTTTTATATTTATATTAAGTAATAAGGCTACATTTACAACATTCTTTGATAATAAAGAGATAAAATGTTAGAGCAAAGCAAATATTAAAATTATTTCTGCATGTACAATAGTTTGTATAATACTTCGGTTGATTGAAAATTTTCAAAAATAATATAATAAATTACCGATTGCATAAAAATAATAGTTTTTGAGTTGTATTATTATTAGGTTTATTTACATTTAACTCTATACTATTGGGTATATTAGGTACTCAGAAGAACACTATAATATTTATCATTTAGTGACATGAATACCTTACCTCAAATTGCTATGTGAATTTAGGAATTTCTCACCATTTTGAAATCATCATCATTGATGAGAGAATAACTGAGGTTGTAGTCATTTCTCGGCAGTGCATCAAGAATCAACTGAGAGGCAGAGATCTGGAGTGAAGCCTGTGCTCCAATTTGATCTAAAGTGTAATCCAACCTGAATGATGATGACCATGGACAGAATTATTTAGAATGGTATTTGAAATACATTCCGTATAGAACTATAAGACAAAATTAACTATTGCAAAATAGTGGAGTATTCGTATGAAAGATATCAAAGTTACTACTATGCTATCGATCAATAGCAGAGTATACATATATGGTACTAGAACTGTTACTACCTTAACTAAATAATTCAGTAAAGAATACATTCAGTCTCTAGCATATTGAATAAATTCGACCTACCTTCCTCTCTGTTTTAGAATTTCGTTTCCGTTTTTAATTTCTTTCATCACTCCAAATAAGTAGACACCAGCCTCTAAAGGAGTACATGAAACCAACCCACTAGTATTGTGGTAGTCCAGACTAGGGGCATGTACCACTGCGAATTGGAGAGGTTAATTAGAAATAAAGATGATGAAGTAATAAATATATTTCTCCGTGAGTAAGAAATAAACCAATTTCATTTTTATTTATTCTGAAATTTCATTGAAAGGAAATTAACAAAAGAACCTTCGCAAGTTGGTCAAGATAAATGAATGGCATTATATTGGTATGTCTTCAATTTCCTTGAATGAATTACCCGTATAAAGAGAGAAATTTTTGTATGAGTGCAGAGCGACAATGTCTTCAAAGTGATAAATGTCTGTACCAAGCTGCATCAATGCAGTTGAATGCCACTGGTTTAAGCCATCATTATCATGAGTCAAACCCAACTGAGGAAAGAGTAGAATTTCGAATTATTGTTTCTACTATCAGAAGATTTCGTTGAATTAACTATTTCACTCTGCAGTTGAAATTATTTACCCTAACTCTCTTGCCGAACAAAGAATTGATTCTTAGACTTGTCGATGACTGTTCTGGTGATATGCTGAGAGAATGCATCACCCTAGTCTTCACTCTTCCGATTGTTAGTGTCCCAGATGTTTGTAGAGATCTCGTATCTGTTCCATTCTTCACATGAAAACAAAATATGAATTGAGTCAACTTAAAATGATTAATATGTATCATGCTTAAAGTGAATTTTATTATAATTTCATACCTCTTTTAATCCAAATCCTATTCCTTCCAATCGAGTTTCCATAGCGAAATTTGCGTTTTCTTTCAGTATGTCCAATCCACCTGAGTATGAAGCTGAGATTTCTAACTCCTAGAAAATGAATTTTAAATTGATAAAAAGTAATTAAGTAAATGATGCCGTTGATTTCACATGGATTTATAAACAAATATTACATTTTATTACCTGGTAATCTTCATATTGAACAGAAGCTCTAACTTCTGCAGTATCATTCAACAGTCCAGCAACTGTAGCTTTAAATACGCCATTATCCATTCGAGCCTTAAAAATAAAAAGATTACGAATAATAGTAACTAATACAATGTAAAATTTGTAATGGTCTGAATGTGTTAAAGATTCTCTTTTCAGAACTTAAAACAAACCTCCAAAAGGTATTTCTGTTTCAACACCAGAGGTTCCATCTGAGTCACATTCAGAGACCCGGTGGTGAGTTCCAAGAGTCGGAACATCACGCTCCCTTCACTCGAGTAAACCAGTGAGTCGTCAATGTGAACCGAAGAGAGAATATTCAGCTGCGGGAAAGAATTAAGTATTGTTATATTATCATTCGTAAGCTAGACAAAACGGAATGAGCCCAACGCATAACCTCCTTGCCACTTGGCCTGAGGCGGAATGACTTGATTCGTACCTTCGGAAGAAGGATTGGTTCTGAAGACCGAGCTGTGGGCCGGGCTGTCTAGATTCATTCGTAATACAATTTTTTATAGAAAATTTTAGTGTATATACTATCAAAAAAAGAGCATGACAGTTTATTTGAGCATAATATAAATATCTCAAATCACAATTATCTAATTTCCTATAATTTTCAAATCTTACAAATTTGACGTTGCTTAGCCAGACCAATTATAAGTATCTACAAGCATTAAAATTAGTAAAGTTTCTATTGGGATTACGTGAAATTAGTAAACTATAAAATATCATGAAGGGTACACTTTTCTTTGCAATATTATAATCATAATTATGATACGAGAGACTATTATTAGAAAATAGACGATTCTAATAAACTTCACTTTTAATTTTCAATAAAACATACCTGCGTTCCCCTGTCTTCTTTGGCTCGAACTAAAGCGTGGCTTCCATCAAGTTTAAGTTGCAGTTTCTTGAGACCTCGAAGGATGTTTTCTGGTCTGAAGATAACAATCAATGAAGACGTCATTTATATGGTTCAAAATATGAATAATGGTATAATATTATAATGTCTCTTATTTCTAATATTAAATTTAAATTCCTAATACTATCGAAATAAGTTCCTGATTTAAATGATCAAGTGATTTGAACAGTGCAAATATTTTAAAATTAATAAAAGTAATAAAAGTCTGGAAAATTCTTTTATCAATTAAAGTTTTGAATACCAAATAGTAGTTACAGTAAGGAAGAACAGTAAGGAAGAACTCTGTAAATTAAAAAGAACATTCTTACAATCTATATTTTTCAGTCAATAGTAGAATGTGTAAATAGTATTGAAAAACGGTGAAGAATTCGTCCAGTTCACCTGCTTAGGATTAACATAAAGCTTCTCACCCCTCAGCTTGTAAACGACAATGCAGTAGAGTGCTGGAATCATCAGTCATACTCATTGCTAAGTCAGTTACATCAGCAGTAGTTTGTGATAGAGCTGGTCTGTACAATCCCTCGATGTTAAAGGAGAAAACTTTCTGTCCCAAACTTCCCCCAAGATGGACGAACAGGCCATCAGAAGTTGGGGATAGCTGAACACCTAAATTTAATTAAATCTTTAATTAAATTGTCTCATAAAATGAAAAGTAAATAAGTAATACCTTTTTTATATCCCATACTTGGTTTTAGAGGAAATGTGGCAACTCCTCTTCTCGTTTCGGTTTTAAGATGTAGTGGCTCCCAAAGCAAACCTTGTGAAGTTGCACTCACCTATAAAAGTATTTGATGTTATAATCTAATATATTAATTTAATGTATATTTGAGAGAGATGACCATAAACCACGATCAAACTATCATTGAGATTTAATCCGCCATCAGCATTCTGTTTCAAATCAGTACTTCCAAAGAGCGTTGGTAATTAGGTATTATTAGTACTGACACTCTGAATCCGATTAAGTTGCAAATAATCACATTACACATGCTTACATAATAAAATTGAATGCATAAACAGCAACAAAAGGTGTGTGAATTATTACAAGCAAGGATTGTAAGTATTGAAAATGGAACTAGAGTACTGATTGAAAAAAGTTACATTCGTAGCTCAGACAATAAATATTATTTAGAGCTATTCTATATGTATACAGTTTTTATCTGATAAAAATGGTATAAATTTTAGATTTCAGTACCTCAATGAGAGTGTCGAATTTGCGTTCGTTGTTGAGAAGAGCGCTGAAACTGAGGCTAATGCTGATATCACTGGTTACTGGGGACTCTAAAGTCATCCCTAGTGACAACTCGGCCTCTCCAAAATCAGAGGCCAGTCCACTTCCTTCTATCAGAAGCTGAAGGAGAAAAAATAAAATGAGTAACTTTTGTAGAATTGTTGCCTACAGTTTTTGATATATCAGAAATAGTTACTTTGTGTTCACTTCCAGAAGGAAAATTGACTCGATTCAGGGATACTAGAATGGCTTCCGATGTTGAGAGATCCAACTGAAGACTTGATTCAATTTCCAATCTGTAGATAAAAGAGAAAAATTCCATTTCCTTATTTGTTATAGAGGAATTTCTATACATTTAATAGAAGCATTATAGAAAATTACTTAGTGAGATCTGGCATCTGTAGAGTTAGCAAGATAGTTTGCTTATCGGATGAGAGATGTCCTAGTTTGATTTTAATATCGCCAAGCCATTCGGATCCAATGGCTCCGGCCAACCAACTGGAAATGATTAAAAAAAAACAATTAGTAAGTTTTTCTTATGGTTTTCTTGAGATTTACAAGGATGTAAAATCTTCAAATTCAAATGATCAAAATTGTGAACTCACTTGATATCTAAAGCACCCATATTTCCGGTAACCACAGCAGATTTGAGACTAATTTGTTTCGTAGGGTCTCTCACGGCATCCCATAGAAGCTCTCCTTCTAGAGACATGTCGCCAAGTGAAATTAAGGAACCTCTAGATATCCCTGAAGATAAAAAAGATAATTAAATACATGACGGTACTACAACGCCAAATTACATATCTTTTATGGTTACAAACTTCAACCTCTTATTTCCCTATTAGAGCTGGCAAGTTCTATAGTGAATATAGAGTCGTAGCTTGTAGTCGACACTGTTAAATGAGTCGAGAGCGAGGCAACCTCCGTCATGATAAATTTAAGACCAATTTTCGTGTCCACAGAATCTTGTACGTAAATCTCAGTGTTGAATAATGTCTTTCCATCAATGGCAAAATCTACCTCAGCATGCATCTCAGCTGTTGACCAGTGGACAGTATTGAAAAACCTGTTGAACGGGAAGATATGAAAAACAGAACAAACTCGGAGAACAGTTATCTATTTTTTAGGTGCGCGGAAGATTCCACTAAGGAAAATTCCACTGCAGAATATTCCACTGGGAAAATTCCACTGCGGAAAGTTCTACTGAGGAATATTCCACTGAGGAAAATTCCACTGCGAAATATTCCACTGGGAAAATTCCACTAAGGAAAATTCCACTAAACCAATAAAATTCGATATTAAATTTTACTGTATTTATTATTTTTTATATCATAAATTGTAATTATTGTAATTTGTATTTATTTGCAATTGTATTCATTAGTATGGTATTTATTTGTAATTATTGTATTTATTTGTAATTATTGTAATTATTTTTTATTGATGTATTTATTTATAATTGTATTTAACAGAACAACACTGTTCCGCCCAAATGGCTAAATGAAAGTCCAAAATATTTGTTTATAAATTATTTCACGTGAATAGGTGATAGACACTGCTCCTGTAGATTGATAGCTAGGAAACGTTAACTTCATTCAAGGAAATATTTAGGTCTGTTCAATGAGGGTGTAGGATAGTGTCTTGTGCTAATGTTTTATTTTTTTTTCTTAACCAATAAGGCTATGGTAATTCAAGCTGTATTTTTTTGAAGTAACTTCTATTCCTACATAATTTTATCAGTGTTTTTGTAATTATAATTTTTATTATTTTAGCAAAGCCTCGTAGTAGACCAGAGTTACGTTCCAAGTTGGCTTGGTCAAGTAAGAAACTCACTTCAGTAGTTTCTTACTAGACCAACTCCGTTCATTACTAGACCAGTGAAGCGTTGACTCAACATTTCAATACACACAGAGAACGGTTTTGTTGATACAACCAAAAAAGTAGGTTTTTGGTTGTATTAACAAAATAAGTTAGTCAGCTATGAGCCATCAAAGTAATTTTGTCACAGTAAATATATTTTTTGTTATAGTTACACTAGAATTTTTAAGGTAACAGTAACTAGAGCCTATTAGTTATAGTAACATTACAATACTGTTAATTCAAAAAATGAATTTTGTTATGTCAACAAAATTATATTTTAAGCAACGAAAATAATTTTTAGTAGCAACACAATCATCTTGATATTCTAACTGAAAAAAGAAGATTATGCTGTTTTAATTACTATTTCCTATTTTATTGCACATAGTGTATGTGTAAATTTGGCTGTATATCAATTAGATGAAACCTTTGAACAATATTACATTGCTGATTTAACTCAAATTATTGATGGTTAATATAACAAAAATTTCCCATTACCATAACCAAATGTTATCGACAAAATACGTGTTTTAGATTTAACAAAAACGTTCTCTGTGTGTAGCTCTGTGTATATCGAGAATTTAATTATGACTAATATATAAAAATGGAGGGTAAAGAAATTTAGAAACTATTAATATTATTGTATACTAAATATATATTTTTTTAAAGTAAATCATTATTTTAAGATATTGTCTCTTAACTTTTAGGTAAATTTTCTAATCATTTTTATAGCACAGTTAGACTGCCACTAAGGTATGAGTAGTTTAACAATGTAAACTTATAATTTATATAAAAACATTCACTTAACATTTTATTAAACCAATTACGCTATAAAAATATATGCAGTACAATATATTTTTTTCTTTAGTGGAATTTTCCGTAGTGGAATGTTTCCAGTGGAACTTTCCGCAGTGGAATATTCCTTAGTGGAATTTTCCTTAGTGGAATTTTCCCAGTGGAATATTCCGAAGTGGAACTTTCCGTAGTGGAATTTTCCTAGTACCATTTTAAAGGTATATAATATTTATACTCACACACTTCTCCAGCTATCACCTCCGTCAGTCATTATTGTGTCGTACAACATTTCGAAGAGGATTATTTGCTCTCTGAATACTAGTCTGAATCTAGATGAAGAGGTGTAGACTTTGGTGGAGGGCATGATGACAGTACTCTGACCCAAGACGTCAATCATTGAGTCCAGTGTAGACTCATGGTAGTGAGAGGGAGTTGTTAACTGCACTATGGAGTCAACGTAACTGAATTTCCATTCTGGATTGGATAACTGGTGAAATATGTAAATATTAATTTGGTTATTCAATGAACATTCTTTCACAATCGATTACAGAGTCATTAACCTTTTATTGCCATGAAGCCTTTAAAAGTTTTAAATTTTACATAATAATTTATAGATATATTATTTTGAAACAATTTCATAGGAAAAAAGACATAATGACTCAGTTGCCGAATGCTTATAGTTACTGGAATGATTTGTTAATGGCTTAAGCCAACGACTTGCTTCTTGTAATAGTGAGTATCCGGTAATTGAGTATGTATAGTTACTCTATAAAATCTATAACCTATACAACAAAAAGAACTTCATAAACTCAGCTCAAGACTATTAGTTTATACCTCAATTTCGATATCATATTTGAATCCTGCTTCCGACCGATCATAAAAATTAGTAACCAGTTTGTGTGTGCTGTGGTCTACATTGGCAATTGCAAGACTCTCGAAGAAGCGCGACGACAAG
Organism: Caprella mutica; assembly: GCA_947561585.1. NCBI lineage: Eukaryota > Metazoa > Arthropoda > Malacostraca > Amphipoda > Caprellidae > Caprella > Caprella mutica. Next base: position 325,496 of record CANNZV010001188.1, on the reverse strand, counting down.
GAGATGGTGTGGTCCAGAGTTGCCTTCTGATTCATCGGCTGACTCTCCACTATTATATAAATTGATGAATAATTAGTTAGGTATTAGATTTTTCATGGTTTCTTCAAAAGACTTGGTTTCATAACTCACAAATCATGGAGTTGTTAAGAATCAGCATCATGTCGTAGGGGAAGAAGATTGACATGAATCTTTTGCCAAAGTGAATCTTATCATTACTATCTGCGATTGAATCCTGGAAAAAGATAAGGTTTCGCTATCATCTTAAATAAATAAAATTATAAAACTATCGAATTTTAACTTACCTCTACAGTCGAAGCATGCCAGGTAACTACATGAAGAGCTGAAAATTCAGTAGGATCGCCAATGTCTGCACCTCTCCATAGTGTCACGTTGTTAGAAATCTGACAAGAAAATCAATAATTTGGAATTAAAGTTATTTCTTATTAGGTTATTACATTGATTGTAAATAGAGGTGGTTTACCTCGTTGCTGTACACCTGGCAATGGACATTAAGCTTCGTATCTAGTGATGGTAAGGTTGGGGCAAAGACTTGCACTGTGAAAGTCACTCTCTTTGGTCTCTGGTCCTTCTGATGGACCTCTTTCCGTCGTCTGATGACATTGGGCTGCTGCGTGAGGTCTTGCTGCTGGACAGGGCGGTGCTGGTAATCATCGTGATCGACATTGTAGTGTAGGAGTGTTTCATGGTCGTCTTCATCGGTTTTGGTGTATTTGGCAGCGAAAAGAATCAAGTCATCAAGCCATCTCATCTACGGATAGTAGAATAATTATTCTTGTGTCTTTATATATTTAGGCAAATTGTATTTCCGGTTGATCGAGAATTTTTTTTTTTTGTTATCAGTCAGTCACGGAAATAAAATGAACATACTTCTACTTCTTCAGAAAAATTGATAATGACAATTATAAACCTGACAAGGTTTATACACTTAATTTAGCGTTTGTACACACTACACTTGATACGAGAATGTAACTTGAGATATTATTTAGTTACTTACACAAAAATAGTTACCATCAATTATGTAAAGTACGTAATTTTAGCGATTGCAAATGGAGATATAAGTTTTCCCTCTGAACACTAACTGGATATTTATTTTCGATGTGCTATTCATGAAGTTCATGTTTACACCAAATTATATCTTTAATGGCATAATTCTTTTTAGCAAACAAAATATGGAGATGTAAATGAAGTGTTTAAAACTATGCAATTAATAAACCTATTTTTTAAATTACAATTAATAACATAAAACATATATATGAATTCAACATATTAATGACTTGACTATATAACTTGTGGTAATTAATTATTCCTCAGTGCCTAAGTATATGGAAATTATGAAAAGAAATAAAAATTCATTTATATATTATATTAAAAAATAATTTATATTCTATTATAATCAATTTATAAAATCATAGTAAAAAATTCTTAAAATCGAAAAGTCAAACTATTAAAGTTATTAGTTAAGAAATTATTAAAATCTAAAAGTTATAACATTAAATTAATTAATTAAATGGAATTCTTCAACCTAAAATTTATAAATTTGAAGTTATTAATTAAAGGAAATTTTTAAAAACTAAAAGTTATAATATAAAGGTTATTAATTAGAGACATTCTTATAGCCTCAAAGTAAAAATACTAAAATTATTTCTCCAAAGAAAGTATTAAAACCTCATAATTGAACAATTTAAAAAAGTAATTAAAAGAAATTTTTAAAACCTAATTGTTAAACTATTAAAGGTACTAGTAAAAAGAAATTGTTAAAAGCTAATTGTCACACTACTCAAGATATCAGTTAGAGGAAAGATATCAGTTAGAGGTAAGATATCAGTTAGAGGTAAGATATCAGTTAGAGGAAAGATATCAGTTAGAGGAAAGATATCAGTTAGAGGAAATAGGTCTCTCGAATGAAGCAAAGTGTAGCCTCTACACTAACGAACTAATAGAGTGTGACAAGAGTTCTCTGTTACCAACCTGCGTGTTGAGAAGAACATGATCTGCTGTCACTGCCACGGAGCCATCCAAGCCAACCCTGTAAGCAGATGTGGTAACCCGAACCTCTGATATGTTGAAGGTGATTGGGCCCCTGGTGGGGGTGAGGAGACTGACGTAACCTGGGTTGGAGGGGGGGGGGAGAGAAAAAGCATAGTTAAAACAAGAAATAGTTTTTAATAGACTTTTCTAGAGATAACAACTCTAAGACATTTTTACACTCCAAATGGTACCTAATAGTTAATACATAGCGTGAAAGAAAGAACACCAAACTGTGTGAATAGACTGATATATGATTAGTGAAAAAAATCATAAATTTAAGAAATGTTCTAGAATTATTAATAAGTATAATTTAATTCTAAACGTTCATCAACTGAGGAATCCTTTCTGGTCCAATCTGTTCAGTTCAACAGTAATTATGTACACATATATAGGTTTCATTTACGTAGAATGGTGGGGATGACTTGAAGTTATACTAGGAATGACATTTGTGTATATTAATTAATGCTGAGAAAACATGTCCATTGAAATAGAGTCAAAACACATGTGTGTAACAGTGAGAAGAAATATGTGAGATAGTAGAATACTGTTACATGATAATAGTATATTAGTAGTGGACATATATAGTCATCAATCTCAGCATCTATTAATTAATACATGATACTCTTTCTTAGTTATAGATCACTGAGTTATTATTCGGTAAAGAATGCAATTAAATAAGTAAAATTCAATAGAAATATTTCATTAGAATATATGTATAATGTCTTCGATCACGGTATAATACGTTTGCTTTACAGTTAGATTTGGCCTACCTTTAGGTTTATTTTTTTATAATGTATTTTATATATATTCAATTTTATATAAGTTATTTTATTATTATATCCTCACCAGCCAAAGACACATTAAGAGTCTCCTGCAAAGAACCCAAAGTGTAAAGCTCCAAAGTCACGGATTTCTCTTTGGGTGACCAGAAGGTTGAGCTGTAACCCTCTAGTAGGTTGTCCTCTGCTACATTGGGGGTGCTAACCACTACTCTAGGTTTGTACGTCACCTAATTATTACAAAACTTTAAAAAAATAACTGTGATGTATTCCAAGAAGATAATAATCATATAATGAAAAAAATTGGATAATATATAAGATTAATTAATAGATTTTCATTTCGAGAGATTAAATAGATATCGTAAGTTAATCTTCTGAATAATGTACCAATTCATCTTAACTTTTTTACTCTCATCTGAAGTTTTAATTAGATTCTCACCTGGCCACCATTATGTACGATAATCATTTCGGCTTTGATTCCCTTCTTCTCAGCGTTGTGCTCAGAACGAATTTCAATACGCTTCAGATTTTCTGCATTAACTATTGTACCTGAGATCGTCAATAAAATTAGCTATATCGAATAATACTAAAAAGAAGTTTGGAAACTCTCTAAGTCTAAAATAAACCACACCTTCATGAACTATTTTCAGTTGACGACCAGTAATATCCAGTCTCAGTTGTATATTTTCCGTCATGGTGAAAGCCCCTAAGACCGCATGCAAGTACGGTCTCTCCTGGTCACTTTCTACTGATAACTTCGTGTCTATGAACACAGATTGTGAACCTGAGGGAGCAATACTAGGTAAAGAAACCAAAATTGCAGGGCAAAGAGGATAAAGAACCTAGCCTACATTTCCCCAATCATATCTGATGAATGAGTTACCTACCACTTAGTCCCTTTACTCAACATTAATAACTTCTCCAATTCTGTGCAAATAATGGACCGATTTGACGATGTCAGCCTTTATTCACTAATGTTGGTTAATACATTTACCATATTAAATCTTTCGCTATGTTGAGATAGAATCAAAACTTTTACTCACCAGAATTTTTGAGAGACACGTCTACAACGTGAGGACTTATCTCAGTTGAGATTAAAAAGGAGGAGTTGAATGAACCAGTCGTGAAGTTTGTAGGGATGAAGACCATCTTCCGGAAGCAGGCACTGAAGCCTGTCAGCTGTTCAACTTCTTCAGAGCAAACTAGAGGTGATATACGTAGGAATATTAGAATTATTACAAAAGAGGGATGATCGATTGATTATCTTACAGAAATTCACTTTCCAACTTACCCTTTTCATTGAAATCCGAATCAAAACTATAATCAAATATTAACGCTTCACCATACGACATAATTTGATGAACATGAATAGATGAAATGGAATTAGCAGAATCGGTATATGGTATGTCTAAAGTAATTGAGAATTCAGTTGGATTCTGAAAAAAAGAAGAGAGTCATTAGTTAATGATTTATTTTTATTTTTGAAACGACAATTTAAATATGGTACATACTTCGATTTTGTAGAATGCATTCACGTCAAGAGAGACTTTAGTGACAGACTCTTCCATGGCAATGTAGCCTTTGCTGACATCATTAGTACTTTCTAATTCGAAATGAGTTCCTTTGTACAAATTGAATCTGAAAAGAAAGAAATCTATCACAGCATCAAAATGGCAAAGTGAGAACTGATGTCTTGAAATCTACCTGACATTACTTACGTTCCTTGCAATAGAGAATCTATCTTGGTAGCTCCACCTAGAACAGCACTAACTAAATCCAATGATGCGTGTCCTCTACCATCCAAAGTAATTCCTCGATATGAGGTCACAGAAAACTTATGTCCTAACATGGAGAACCAACTCATCTCTTCGTGTACAATTGTTATGGCAGAGAAAGTTGTCAAACTCTGTTGAAAGATATAGTAGTGTCACGAATTTTAAATGTTGATTGCAAATACATATTTGGATGTTATTTATTATGAAACCCATTGCGGTAAACTTATAATCGAAATGTTTAAAAATATACAAAAAATTTAAGCTAGGTAAGCTCTGGATATTATTCACATCGTAATAATAATCTCGAGTGTAATGACTTTTATTATGTACTAATATTTTCAAACTGAATTTATTACCTTCTGTCCAAGTAATATCTCCGAAACGAATGTAGATAGTCTTCTAACCAAATTTTCCAGGTCTTCTTTTATTTTTGTTGGATTAATCTCAGAATTCCAATGCTTGATAACGTAGTCATCCCTCACCATGTTTAGAACGATCGTACCTACATCAATCGATTCAGGGATGAAGTCATTTATTAAATTTAACAAGTCATCGAAATCAATGCTTCTTTTATTCCTGAAACTGTTCTCCTTGCCCGATGCTTCGTTAATAGTATTGTTGGTAGGAAGAAAATTAGGAAGAGATTCCGCTACAACTTCGTACAGTATCGTTAGTAATTTCTCTTTCCAGTCATATTGGTTAAGGTTCTGCATTCTTGATTTTAGAAGGTGAATAACGACAGATTCTATGTTTTCTAACCGAAATTCCATCTGAAAAGATAGTACAAAAAATTCGAATAAACAAAGATACACACAAACAGACATTTTCAGAGGTATATTTTGAAACTGACCTGGAATGCATTTTCGAGACTTTTCCAGAGATCTCCATTGTTGAATTTCAATTTAAGAAAATGGGGTATGAATGATTCTTTATATATGAGATCAATATCAAGTTTTGAGTAAGGAATGATTTTCTCGAGAATGGGAAGATTAGATAAAGAAGTCAAATCAATTTGGTACGAACTGGAAAGATGATAAAAGAAATCGAACTTCTGGTGATGGTTTGAATTTGAATGTTTGCCGTGGTACGTTGACTGAATGTAGGACAACACTGAAAAAAGGTAAATATTTGTAATGTGTTCATCATCTACATCTATTCACATTAGAACATCAATACAAACCTTTATTCTTTATACAGGAAAAAAATTGACATAAAAACCTAATGCACAAAATTAAACTTCTAAATAAGAGCCCGAATAAGCCAAAGCTTCTAGGGCAACCTAACTAAAACAATTGAACCATTTTTATTATCGATACAAACCATTTTTATTATCAATACAATCGCAATTGGCCAATTGATCCGCTGCTCCATGGTCACATAAAGTAAGGCTTCGGAAGGCAGCAATTCGAACTTCATCTGATTCATCGTTTGATTGAACAGCTGAACGAAGAATCTCTTTCACCTTAAATAAAGATGATAATGAAATATTACTATGATAGATATCAGATCAGTAAGATATATAGAAAAAATTGTTAAAGAATATTTGCAGTAAATAATTTGTTCACCTCATATCCACACTGGTTTCTAGCCATTACTTTCATAGAGCTCGTTCGAATGATGTCTGGAACAATTTTTGCAGAGCATCTGATGATAACATCTTTGAACTCCGATGAGATAATACCTATCGATGCCAATCCTTCTAGAATATGCATTTGCTGTGAATCAATGAAAACAGAATTAGTAATTCATCACATTGTCAGTCATGTAGTAAAATAGAATATTTCATATAGGAGTACAAATACCTCCTTTTGTGTTGTCTCATCTGCATTTTCACAATTATCTAGCATACTCAAAATCCTCCTTGGTATCACAGATGTAAAGTTCAATGAACATGAATTTGCTAAAAGTTCATTGTTTACTCCTTCGCTAAAAATATTGGTTGAATCAGGAGAATTCGAGTACATTCTCGGCGATATTTCGTTGTAGGAATCTTTGTAGCCGTGATAATGAGAATGAGTGAAATAGTCAACTTTGTGATTGATGTCTCCCGCATCACAATTTTTAGGTTCGTTGCAAGTCATATCATGAGATTTTCCAATCAACACAGCTACCTCCAAGTAATATTCTTTCCAGTTAGGAATGTTCAGCAACATCTGTAAGGACATACATTTAAAAAAGATTAGTTATGAAAATTTTCGAATAACATTCAATGAGAACATATTTATTTTGATTCCAGGATGATCAAAAAATCCGTTTAGAGTATACATTTTGTCACTATCGAAAGCCCTTAACCTGACCGCTAACCTAATCATATATAATTATGTATTTTTTCTTACTAAACATGGAGATAGTTGATCGTAAGTGAGAGGTTTTTTGTGCATGAGTAGTGTAGTCCAAGGGATCACTGATTTGAAGTAGTTGGTAGATTTGGATTTCTCGGCTTCAATCGTTAATTGACACAAAGCTGATGCGGATGCTGCAGAATACGCATCTCTTATTGTGCTAGAGAATATATATCTGAAATGGAAAGTGGTAAAACCAACATTAATATAAATAATTCATGAAAGACTACATCAATATATGGCCATGGAATGGATTATACTACTTCAATATAGATGAATAATATGCATATAAATGATAACTGTTTAAATTTCAATGCAATCTTGGCAATGTTTCACATGAATTCTTCATACCTAATTCTTTCATTCTCTTCAAAAGTCTGGCAAATTCCATTACTTATGATGGTGTTGTAGACACTGATGATTTCGTCTTGAGTTGCTACTTCGCATAATTTCAGTAGCTTGTGGTAGGTTAATCCAAGATCTTGGTTCAGATTAATCCCCATATTTAAAGTTTTCAGTGGTGAATCTATTTTACATATGTTTCGCAACTCTCTATTCAATGAAATCTTAACATCATTTGAAGTAGATTTCCTTTCTTCATTCATAAAATGTTTTACTCTGATTGGAGATAAGTCTATTGCGAGGAAGAAAATGAAAATTGATTAGAATAAATTTTAGCTATTGAATTCAAATCCTATAACGTTCAGCAACACGTAATCTCACCTCTCACATTAAAGAGTCGTCCAATGTCTGGCGTAGCGAAAAGAACGAGAACCACGTTCGATTTGTAGATGGTAGACTCTACTATATGATCTTCAGTACATGTCATGTGGTGAACTATTCTTGACGGTTTTCGTGTACTTGCTTTGGATCGTTGTTGGTTGCATGACATTTTCTGTTATGAATTGAATGTTAGTTATCCTCTCGAAATGTAAACATAGCATCTCAAACCGAATAAATTTATCTTAAATTATCTGCATGTTAGCTTCATCTGGCTTTGAACTTAATCTATTATTTATATCTATACTAACCGATAAACTTGTAATTTTTCTGGATTTCATGTTAGAGTTACAAATAAAGTCTTCTCCACAGTTGCATTTAGTCAGATCTTTTGTATTTTGGGTGGTTCCTGTAGTTTCGTTAAATACAAAAGTTGTAGGACAAAGTCCATTAAGTAAGTCCACCTGAAAACCATATTTGATAGTATATTAATTTCTATTCAAATCAAAGGATAAGGATTATTAGCATTTAATTATCACCTCTGAGATTTCATTTTCCTCTTCAACACTCGGTAGAGACAGACCCCAAGCGAGATTAAGACTCTTCACGAAATTTTCGGGAATTCTTGAATCTGAAGACCTCCTACAAATCTCGGTAATCGAACTGCCATTAGCTCCAACGTAAAAAACTTCATTACTCTGTGAAATATTTTACCCACAGTTGGAATTTAGCATTCTGAATATGCACAAAATGAAAAAAAATTCAATAGAGTCATATTTACGAATGCTAGCTCCAAAACACAAGGTGTTATTCTCGTCAAGCTGATATACTCTTTGAAGGATTTTCTAGCAGGATTTTCTCCCTCTTTCTGAACCACCCAAGAACTGGCGAGGTGACCCTGCAGTCGGCGTCGCATCGGTAGGTGTTCGAAATTCCCTGTTTACGCCAAGTTATTTTAGATCACATATTCTACCTTTTTCTTTAATTTTCATATTCATGTGATGAATGTTAGTCAGTCTAATATGTCATAATATACAATGACTGAGAAACAATTTATGTATTCTATAAACTGACATGTAAATCAATTAGAAAAATAAAACCACAGTTTAGTTAATGTATGTTAAAATGATGTGTTAAAATGATCTAGGTAGTGCAGAGTGACGTCATAGTGCTATGAACTTATTTCCAAGAGAAGTGGGCTGAAGTGTATTGTATAATAATTCAATGTATAGAATTTTAACAACTAGACTACTAGAGATTAGAAATTGAAAGTCTCAACTATTAAATTACAATATAGACTCCAGTGCTGGAGAAATTGAAAGTTATCTTATTTTCAACTATTCATATTACTGTATATAGTGTAACAAATCTAATAATTAGTATAGTTTTATTAACTGTGTTTAGGAGATGACACTACATACTAGATGGATAATAATGATATCAATCTTTTTTTTCTTTTTTTTAACCTTCCTTGTGGTACTGACCATCACATTCTAGTTGCTCCAACTGGCAGGTTTCAGATGCACATTGCGATGGGGCGCCACCTGATATTTTGGAGTCAATTATTTAAATTATTCAAAAAGGATTAATTTTCTCATATATTATATAAAGTATACTTCTTAAAACACTAAAAGGATTATTGCTGAGAGTATAGCTATTAATGAAAATGTCAATATTTTTGATATAATAATATGGTGAAGAATTAATTAATTCTTTCAATAATTATTCAAATCTTAATTGAGTATAATAATATTCTACAATCCTGTATTTATGACTAATTGATAATTATTTAAAAATTCCCTTATTCCCTCGATAACATATTATAGAAATATATAAGAGATTTTATTAAATATATATTTTTCTCTTTATAATATATGATTATATAAATATTAATTATACATCTATTTATAGTGTAAAGTTATACCTGGTAACATTATAGTTTGTATAGACTCATTGAGTCCTATAAATAGTATGCTAACTATTAGGTATAAATTAATTAACTAGTATATGAGGTGTCGTCTTTATATTATCTTTAAAGGTATAGGTTACTAGGTACATATTTTCATTTATCAATAATATAAATGATATTGAGTACATATTTAACCTCGAAAATTACTCCATTGATGTTATAATAAAAATACAAATCTTTACAACTATATCCTAAATGTATTACAATAATCGAAAAAGAAGGGATTTAAAAAAAAACATTTTTGTACTAACGTTTTTTGTTACTATTGGTAATGCACAGTGTGTTTAAATTAAAGAATATCAAAAACAAAAAATTCAAGGTTCCACAAAGAATTTAAAATTTAAAAAAGTATCAAAATTTGAACAATTAAGGAAAAGTTATATTTTATTTAATCTATTATAAAGTTTATAATCAGTTGAGTTATAAGTATATACATCAGCTCTCTGTTGATGAACAGGAAGATTGAAGTATTTTAAGAGGTTCAACAACAAGACTACTATAAATATAACCTTACAAAAATAAAATTCAATTCAAATAAGCTATGCATATTATTATACAACTGCTGATATCACAGTACAAAAACAACTTCTGAAAAAACTCTTTCTAACCACACTAACATTGTAGGCATTATTAGTAGGTATTATTAGTAGGTATTATTAGTAGGTATTATTAGGTATTATTAGTAGGTATTATTAGTAGGTATTATTAGTAGGTATTATTAGGTATTATTAGTAGGTATTATTAGTAGGTATTATTAGTAGGTATTATTAGGTATTATTAGTAGGTATTATTAGTAGGTATTATTAGGTATTATTAGTAGGTATTGTTAGGTATATCATTAGTGCATTCGAGCCGTGAAAATAATAATAACCAAAAATATATTTCAAATCGTATTCTGTTACTGATATTATTAATATTTCAACATTCTTTTTATTAAGATGTAAATTAAACATATCTCGAATATTATATTATATTATTAATTTAGTTAATATGAAAATAATTCCAAATGAATAATATAAGATTTTAAGATTTTTTTTTCACTATTTTTGATAGAATAATATTATTCAGTTTAAATGGATGAAAATTAACTAAACTTTGAATTGCGGTTCATAATTATTCTTTAGATATTATTAGAGGGAAATGATTATAATTATTATTCAATTTATTCAAGTCAAGAAGGATTTATTCCTGGGATATTTTCTTAATATCCCAGGAATAAATCCTGGATTTTTTTTTCAAATGTATAACAAAATAATGAATAATGTTAGTATAGTTAATTTATTTACTAAACTATATTAATCTAAATACAAAAGGAAAGTAAAATCAGGTAAAAGATTATTTAATGGCAACTATATATTAAATCGAGAAATAAACACTCACGTGAATTTGATACCGAGTAGAGTAACCATAAAAAAAGACTGAAACCAAAATTCGAATTCATTTTCAACATATTACTCTAATTTGTGTATAAAATCAGCAGCTTATGAACACTTTTCAAACTGTTCAAAATTGGTTATTTTAGAATGAACTGTTCATTGGAATAGTGCTATTCTAGTGCCATGTTTATGAACCTGGCTGTTTGGATTGCAGAGGGGCACACTTCCACTCTTCACAGAGTATCAGGTCTGACTGATGGTTTGAGGGAGGCAAGAGGGTATATATAACACTGATAGGACACATTATCAAAGAAACAAAATGCATGGTGTCAATCACTGCATGGTGCCAGTCACTGAATGGTGCCAATCACTGCATAGTGCCAGTCACTGAATGGTACCAATCACTGCATGATGATAATCACTGCATGTTACATCAAAAAACTATACATAAAAAAATAAAAATAAAAACAACTTTACTAAGTATGTTTTCATTGATTGATTTATTTATATTCCATTTTATAAAATTATATAATATAAAAGCCCATTAATGGATATAGTTATTGTCCTTTCATCATTCAGTTTCCTCAATATTCTTAAATAAGTCTTTGTACCTCAATAATTATATCGCTTCCATATCTGCATGCATTTTAATATTATAACTGTTTTTGAATTGTTATAATATTGCAATTATTTCATGTGCAAATAAAGCAATAAAGTCCTCTCTGTTCAAAGAATTTGGTAAACTGAGCCGAGTTTCTTTCAAGATATCAGGTTACAATCACGACTGGGTAGGCTCACCTAGCTTGCCCAGGCAAGCAGGATTTATACCTAGGACATTAGGATAATGTTGACCACTGTACTTGGTCAACATAATTTACTTTAGGGCAAAAATTAAGTGAACGTTCATTAACATAGATTTAACTATTTTTAATTAGGTTTTATACAAATTTTTCATCAGGAACACTATTTATATATACTATTTATTTCAACTAATTCATTTTTCTGAATATGGCTTGTATTGAAACTATGAAATTATTATGATTAAAAATAGAAAAGTATATATGTGCTCTTTTTAATGGTAGAATGCAGTCAAAAACATACTTTGCTTAAATAGTATGCAATTTAATAATTCAGATCATAAACTATATTGTCATTGTAAGTAGAATTGACGGGGATTCAGTTTACATAGTTATGCATTTTCCAATATACTTTATTAGATAAAAATATTTCAACTATTATTAGGTCATGTTTAGGATCTGGTTAAAGGATTAATAATCAAAAATATTAAAGAATCATTCGTTCCAGCAATATATGAATCTACAAAACTGTTTCTTGTTGAATAAAACATTCTTTCCCATTAATAGATGTATCATTATTAATTTTAATTTCAATCATATATATTTATTAAACCCTACAAAATATACAGCACAATTTTAAAAAGTTAATGTTCGAACTGTGAAAAATAGGACTACCAATTATACATGAAGTAAAATCTAGCAAGATCTATATTAAAACTAGTAACGTAAAGATTTAATATAATTATTTTCTAATTTAAATGAAATCATGAAGTACATATATTTACTCAAACAATGTTTATGAATTATTTTGAGATTCAACCAATCAAGTTAGCGTATAACAATATTTCTCTTGTTAGATTTGTTAGCCACTTCCTTTTCATTTTTATGTGGTGGGTTTGATCGGTTCATAGATTCTAGTGCATCAGATTTGGATTTGCTTGCATCTTCTTTGGTTTCTTGAGATGATATAATAACTTCATCATTTTAATTCTTCACGTGAGGTTTCTGCAAAAAAAAAATATATTTTTCAAAAAAGTATTTGGAATTAATTACCTATGTAATGCATATATAAATATCAATAATTAATATAAGTAGTAAATGTACAGAATAAAAGAAGAAAATGAAGAAAATTGACCATTAAAACTGTTTTTCATATTTACAACAAGAACAAACTGAAAATTTCAAACACCCGTTGTTTTCGAGGATGGTAGATCGGAATTGGTTTCGTAGTTCATTAATATTTCTAAACTAAAAATTACGGTTGTTATTGGTTATCATTTTTTAGAAGAAAAAAATTCTATTTAAATTCTCTATGTTCTTCATTTCCAAACTACACATATCCCTCGTTTATTAATTAAAAACATAAATTTTGTCTTGAGAAGTGCCAACGCGCAAAGACGTACTCATACCAATCATCTGTTATTCATGAAATAGGACCTAGATTCTATCTAGGGTTAGTAGTTTATAAGTTTTTAAATAAAGGGAAATTTTTGTATTTCTCACCCTGTATTACCACATGATATTCAACTATTAAGAAAAATACAAGTACGTGTATTCATACGCAGCAAGTTTTGGTGCGGCCAAAGAACTTTGAGGGGAAATATACTTAATATTTTTTTCTGGAAAGCAGAATTTCATTAATTCATCAACATGAACGAACCCCAATGATCAGCTTCAAAAATTGACATTTGTGTGCATGAAATCGATGCTCTGCATGTGATAGTTATGTAAAATATGTGTTTGATTAGTTTATGACTCTATATACAGGCAGACCCCGCTTTAAGTCAAAAATCGTTCCTCACATTAACTTAGAAATTAAACTTAAAGAGAGTAAGACCCGGCTTTGAAGTTAGCATTGTTACTCAAATCATTTTGTTTTCTATTAACAAAAATCGAAGAACGTTTGCATGGTACAATGATAATATGTACCATATTTGTATGGTTCCTTCAATATATAGCTAGGGGCCGACTCCGCTAAGTCATCCTGTTATAACTGGGGGGTCTACTTAAAGCGGGGTCTGCCTGTATTTACATTGATAATTTCAATAGTTAGTTTTTAGCAATAGGTATATTCATTATTATATTCATATTTTATAGGACAATTTCCTTAGTTCAATATGACTCTCGAATTAAGAATACATCCTCTATCACTGTAATATCAAAAATTATGTTTTAGTATTAACATCTTAGTTTGTTAAAATATTAAATTATATATAAAGCCTAATTAATGAAATAATACCATTATTAACATATGAATTATTAATTAATTAAAAACCTGGCAAATACTTACTTTCTTTTTCAACATGCCATAGATATCATCCACCAAAAGCATGGCCTCCAAATAGGATTTCTTTCTTCCAAATAGAATTCGTGCCACCTAGAATGTCCGTATTTAAGACTGCATTCCGTTGCACCAGGATAAGTCTCGTAATTGCTTTTGTAGAACTGGTTCTTGACAGCCATGTTCGCTACATAAGCAGCAAAAGGTGTTTTCATTCTAAAGGTGTTTTCATTCTTCTTTTTCGTAAAGAATTCATTCGAGTTTGAACGTGGATATTTTGCTATGCCAAAATTTGGCTTCATTGGTACATCACCATAGTATATTATTTCATAAGCAAAAAGAGAACTAACTGCGGAACTTCTCTCCCGTATAACTTCCTTTTGTGAAGTTGTAGGGTCCATCAATGGTACGAGTTTCTGAACTTCAGGAATGTATATTTCGACGAAAAAAGTTTTGATGCCTTCACTCATTCTTAAAAACTGGGACAAATAATGGAATACTCCTTCAAAAATTTCGGTAGTGTTCTCTGCTTCCAATATGGAAAGTTGGAAACATATATTGACGTTATTCCAAGAAGATAGTGTTTATAGTTCTTCACGCCATAATACCAAAATTCAAACGGCCAATTATAAAAAAAAAAATTCAATCACTACCAATCAGTTCTTCAGCATTGGCATTTGTCTCTTCTCCCAAACTTTTGACAATAGTCGAATTGGTTGGTAATAGTTCTACAAGGTCTTCAAAGATAACCTGGTAGACTCGATTAGCTGACATATCAGCCATGCTGCTTATACGGTGACTCCTTGCTGCGTGATATAAAGCACCTCCAAAAGCATTCTGTGCCGTACACTTAGCGTATGATTGGATCTTCTCATCAGTCAAGTTGAAGGCTGAACCTATTCCAAAATACTAGGAGACCTTATCGCACGGTAATTAAACAATTAAATTAGTCAATATTCAATGTATTTCGTTGAAGATAGGACCGGTAAAACTGTGGCACCGTGAAGAAGTCCAGTAGGGTGTCTGGAACTAGGAAGCCAATTTGGAACAGTTGCTGCGTAAAGTCATAAAATTAGCATTCGTATAATATACTATGCAATTTTATAGAATTAAATAAATACTTAGTTTAATGACAATTTTAATTTAGCAATTTTAATTTAAGATATTCTGCAACGTTAATTTCTAAATGGGTAAAGTTTAAATTAATCAAATTTTCATTATTGAATTTTAGAGTAATATTATAGGGTTAGGTTGGCAAAGACTTAAATTATTGAAAATTATTTTTAGAGGAGCAAAACGAATTCCTAAGTGCACCCCTACGCAAATAGAACGCGAAAAGCAAGCTTACCCTCTGTGTCTAGAATACTGTGAGAAATCCGATGATGTGTTGCTGTCTACCGTCTAGTCTCCACTGCTTCCCATCCTCTCTCTTTTAGGGAACAATGGTAATAATCACTTCCTTTGTAATTAAGCTGTATCGCTTTTGCCCAGCAATCATTTGGATGTCGCTACTGCATCAAATTGCAGATCAGAGTCTCATTGATTGGAAATGATGTGGGTAGTTTGGTGATCCAGTTGTTTTAATATTTTGATCAGTTGCTAAGGTTATGCTAAATAGGAGCCATGTCATAAGTGCCGCTACTGGTGGTAATTCGTTTTCAAGTAGCAGCATCCAACAAACCAGGCGACATCTGAATTTTGTATGTGAAGTCACCTGGTCAGGATATAAAACTGACAGCAGTATATAGTTTAGAATTAAAGAACAGAGCGCTTGCAGCGATCTATTGGTTTCAGGGCGACTCAATCAACTTTAAGATTTATGTTAGATTTATTTTACTTGAGTTTGTCCATCCATTTATAAATTAACTTCAAGCGGCTTGGACATAAGTTTATATAAAGGGAAAATCTCCAACAGAACCATAGTCCATCCTCTTACAAATTTCCATGAAGTTCTGCAGCATCGATAGTTTCGAAGCTACATTACAAGGCTCTTGTATAATTAATCCCTCTAAATTTGGCACTCGTGTTTCATTTCTTTCCCATAAATCACCATTACCAGCTGTATATGAACAATCTTTACCCCATTCATCATTTTTTTCGATCCAAAAATTGACCGCTTCTTCCCATCCTCTGTTCAGAAACACCGCTATAGTGTCGGGTCAATGCGGTTCATGCAAACGAAGAATTTATCGTAAATAGTAGCATCTTCTCCTTTATGGATTAACTGCAGTTCATCTAACACTCGAACTAAATAATTATCGGTGTTGTTAATTTTAACTCCAGCATTCATCCGAACTATAAGGAAGATCAGGAAGAGCAAAAACTTGAGCGCCATAACTGCTATCTGCTAAGACTATCTATATATCAATGCATGATACAAAGCAAACCTGCATATATAGTAATGGAACCAGATTTATTGCCCCAGTTACTATATTATATAATGTCTATGACACTGCAGCATGTACACTGTATTGTAATTATGGTTGAAGAGAGATAACAACAACATTTTACAGTCAAATTAAAATAAATCAACATCCAATTGAAGAACCTCAAATTGAAATCAATAAAAATCGATTTAAATAAATGGCATTCAAATTAAAAAATCACACATTCAAATTGAATAAATAAATAAATCAAAGCAAATTAAGTTCAAATTAAAAAATATATATATCAATTCATTTTAGTTAAATTAAATTAATTTAAAAATAATTTATACAGGGTGTCCGACACTTTTGTTGCCAAACTTCAACATAAGGTTGCATTCGTCGAAATAAACACTTTTTATTCTATTAAGGTTTGGTCTAAAATGCTTAGTTAAAAAGTTACAAGGATAGGAAAGTAGTATATGTCCCATTTATTATTATTAGTTAACATTATTTTTTTTAATGTTAACTAATTATTAGGAGCATAAGAAACATAATCTTAAATTAGGTTACATGTTTACAGAATGTGTTCAATTTTCCGCCCATTTGTTGCGATGCAAACGTTCAAATGTTTGTCCCGCAAGGATTCGTGAAACTCCTGGTGTCTTTGCTCGCGTTCGCCAATCATTGGACAAACGTTTGAACGCCTGCATCGCAACAAATGGGAGGCAGTTTGAACACATTTTGTAAACATGTAACTTAATTTAAGGTTAAGTTTCTTATGCTCCTAATAACTACTGTTAAAAATGTTTTGTTTCTTATTGCAACATTAAAAAAATGACATTAAGGTACTGCGTTCATATGTGGTTACCACACCAGCATTCGGGTGTCACAGGTACATTAATTAGTTTCTAACTTTTTTATTTGGGCAGCTATGATTTTTAAACTCATACAATGTTTGAACTATATCACTATCGTTAATAATATCCAGTGAAAATTTCGTCAAATAATAGAAATTTGAATTAGTAATGAGCAAAACAATTTTCGAAAAATGATGTAGGTACCTGAGACACCCGATCGGGTGTCACAGGTACATTTGCAGTTTATTTTTGATACATATACTAATATATGTATATAGGGGGGCGTGCCGCCCCCCTAACCCCCTTGCCAGGTCATTTAAAAATCATAAAGTTAACATAACAGAAGCATAGCGGATCAAAAATCTCCATAAAAAATTCTAAAAGCCGGAAATGTTACGGTTAGCATACGACTTTCATGAAATAAAAATGATCTTTATTAATTCAAATTTCATTTAATTGACGATATTTTCACAGGATATTATTGGTATTGATATAGTTCAAACATTGTATAAGTTTAAATTTCATGGCTGCCCAAATAAAAAAGTTACAGTCCAAATGTACTGTGACACCCAAATGCGGGTGAGGTAACCACATATTTATGAACACAGTCACAAATCATTGAATATTGGAAGATATTTCACTGCTACGTGGACGCTAGTGACCAAATAATTATTTAAGCGGGAGCATATCAGCCAATCAGAAAGAGGAGTACCGTGACGTCACAAATGACAAACGTACATACAAACGGGTATAGGTATATAAAAATAACGGTCAGAGCTACATTTTCTTTTACTTCCAATAAGGGGGACTATTTTCAATTTTCAGGAAAAAGGTTAATGAAATTCGTATATTTTAAAGTATTTTTATTATAAAATAGAAAACAAGAATCGGAGTAGGAGCTAAAATGTTTTGAGCAATCTGATACGACTGATAGTGACTTATTAACTGTTCAGTTTCACCGCCATTGTTGCAAGCCTTTGGCCCTTTGCCCACAGATTGTTATCATATTTTCTGAATGAAAACAACTTGTACCGATCTTTATATTCATTGGTAAAACTAAAAAAAATGAACATTTTCGCACCTTGCCCATTTCTCACTCGTTTAATCAAATGAAAGATGAGAAAATTAGTAAATTTAGTCACATAATACAGCGCGCATTCCATCGCTTATGATAATTGCATCAGAAATGAACCAACGCTTCAAAAAAAACAAATTCGTACAAACACCCGTACAAAACATGTACAGAACGTAAATAATTATATTATTCATAAATATATAATTTTATTATCAGTTTTATATCATAAATAAATATTTTGATTTTAAGTAGCATATTTAAAGGTCCCCTCCAAGCAAATATTTTTATTGCCTTGCCCTTATTCAACGAGGCTAATGTTCCTTATCATTTTTCTGCAAACCGCATCGAATTTGGTAGCATATTTTTAATTTTATATGCTTTTAAAGATTTTAATAACCAAAAATCTACAAAACCTATTTTACTTCCGACTTACTAATTTAAGAATTTTTCAGTCTGAAGAAAAAGAATGTACACCATTTGTTTTGATTGTCAAATAGGTATTAGGTTTAATAAATCCATTTTATATTCGTGTAAAGGTATAAAATTGAATGAACTTATAATAGAAACGTTTATATACTTTAGGAAACAAATAATATCTAAAATAAAGGCCGAAAACGCCTGGTTTGTTTATAAAATTCAAATTTGTAATCAAAACAAAGAGTGTACAATCTTCTTCTTGAGCATATCAGATTAGTGATTCGCTCAATTGTTGCTTACAGAGTATTAAATAACTTTAAAAACAAATTATAAAATATAAAGTGAACCAAATTGTATGCGGTTTGCAGAATTATGATCCTAGAC
Source organism: Caprella mutica (assembly GCA_947561585.1). NCBI lineage: Eukaryota > Metazoa > Arthropoda > Malacostraca > Amphipoda > Caprellidae > Caprella > Caprella mutica. Next base: position 306,309 of record CANNZV010001188.1, on the reverse strand, counting down.
CTTAGTTCTATAATATTATGTTTTAAACTAATTTTTTTCCCGGAGCCTGGAGAGGACCTTTAAATTCAATGTTATTCTCTTTTCGTCGCCTTTTGAATAATTAAAAATATGTAATATAATAATCGTCTCCAAGGATACGTCACGGTACGGACGTCATCGATGACAAATGTCGCTAGAAAATTTAAAATACAGTAGTGCGACATCTTCCTATATTCAATGATCTGTGACGCATTAACTTATTGCAGTTGCGTGAGCGTGGACGCAAATTCCTTTTTTCCATATTTTAGTTTAAAAAGAGACGCGAGCCTGCAACCCACAGTTCATAGAACCTGGTGCATGCTTCTCTGCACCTGGTATTTTACTGGAGTTATTATGATGAGGGTATCAAATTGATGCGAGTTAGAGTGCCGTTGTAAATGGCCCTACTCTGCAAATATGATACTGATACACAAGGTCAAGTTACGCGGGTCCATACAATTACCGGAACGCAGCATGAATTACCGGAACGGGACATGAATTACCGGAACGGAGCATGAATTACCGGAACGGAGTTGTTTTATTGCGAAATATTCCTATTTATGTAATTTAGTTATACAAATGATCGATATATGGTCTAAATGATATCACAATTAACCATTTTACACTCGTTTCGTCCCGTAATCGTTATAAAAACGTATGAAAATGAGACGGACATTTTACAAGAGTATATGCTGAAAATTAGTTTTCTTTATAAGATATTTCATAGAGAATATTTTAAGGAGAGACTAAAGTAATTTTAGTGAGTGATTATATATTATAATTTTATTGAGAAATAATCCTAGTTACGTAATTTAGGTATATATTTGGTCCAAATGATATCATATTTATCCATTTTATACTCATTTCTGCTCGCTCGTAATCGCTACCCAACGTCTGAAATACACAACGTGATTTCGCATTGTAGTATATTAATGAGTTATATATATTTATATTTTATAGGTACCACGGTTTCTAATTAGGCAGGTAATATGATGCAATAATTAACAAATTTTATAGGTAGCTTAAATAGTTCCTCTAATATTCTACCTTGACGCTGCTTCTTTTGAAATTAATTCCGAATTTCACAATAAAATAATTACCTACGTAATAATTAATCTAACTAGTAAAAACTGTAGTGATCATAGCTATTTCACTACAAATATATTTCAAAATTCATACTTAACTATATATTCAGCAATTATGAAGCATTAATTTTACAATCAACAAATATATGTGCTAATATCAATCGTAGTTATATTAACTACCTAATAATTATTTTTATTGAAACAGTTATATATCGCACAGATTGTATCAAATGTGATGTCATATGTATATTGTATATACAGGCAGACCTCGCTATAATTACCAAATTAAAGTGAGGAAAAGTAACAAAAGATAAATATAATTGTCACTCCATCATGCATCTCTTTTTCTATATTAAATTTGTTTTAGAGTTAGAGTACAATATATAAGCCTGTTATCTTGTAAAAAGTATTTCAAGTAATTATTCAAAGTACTTTTAGAAAGTACTTCAACTTTTCAAGTAGTACTTGAAGTACTTACTTGTTACTTAGTACTTTAACTTGGTACTTGGGAAGTACTTTCCCGCCCATCTCTGCCAGTCAGTAACAATCAAACCGGTGAGGTAGGAAACAAGCTGTCTAATCTGAAGCCCCCTGAAACTTGAAAGAGATAGCTGGGAATATTTGGGGTTCGACCTATTTTCGGTAATATAACACAGATAATGATAATTTAAATGAATTGCGTAACTATCTTTAGTAGTATTAATTAAATAATTTAAGCTGAAAGGGAACTTCTTTGAATTAGGAAGTTGGGCATGAAAGAAGAATGACGTAGTCTATGTTAAAATATTCATGAAACGTTTTCTTTAACATAGAAAACGAGACAGCAGACTGAACGGGTCACTGTTCTTAGTGTTATAGAATATTTATTCATCGAAACCTGATACATACGTCAGTTAGATGCTGAATTGGTTATTGAGAAAGATTATATTAAAGACAATAATATATGAGAAATGAATAATTAGCATTGACATTGAATATTACTTAGGATATATCCTAAATAGTATATTAATAAAATAACTACTGATATGAAATAAAGAGATATATTGTCAATACTGCATGCAGAGAAATAAATGAAATAAAGGTAGGAAAATATTTTCCCTTAGTATCCGTTAGAAGAATATATAGGGGGGTTGATTGAATCTGTTGTCACATTGTCTTTGAATTCAGATACATTATTATTAAAAGTGGTCTCGAAATAAGTACCGTACGTAAACATATAAAACGGATACAAGTTTTCTGATTATTTCACGGTAACTAAAAAAACATCAGAATTATATTCCAGAAGAGGTTATTAGAAGCAATTGGTTCAGAAATTCAACATATCCCATTTTAGGGTAAGTTCCGTGTTATCGCACGGTTCCATATTTTTGAACACGAAAAAATTTCTGTATAATTATTATTATTATTCAACTTTTATCTAAATTATTCAGGATACCAATTAGAATAAAAGTTAAATAACAATTATTATATTTTCATTTCTGATGTATCCGAAAATGTAGAACCAAGTAATAACTTGTATCGAACTTAGTATGTATACCCTACAACCAAATATATTTCATGGAGCATAAAATTGCTGTTTGTTCAATGTAACACAATAATTATAGAAATCTAAGTAATAAGCCACTATAACAGGCTTATATATTGTACTCTAACTCTAAAACAAATTTAATATAGAAAAAGAGATGCATGATGGAGTGACAATATTATTTATCTTTTGTTACTTTTCCTCACTTTAATTTGGTAATTATAGCGAGGTCTGCCTGTATATACAATATACATATGACATCACATTTGATACAATCTGTGCGATATATAACTGTTTCAATAAAAATAATTATTAGGTAGTTAATATAACTACGATTGATATTAGCACATATATTTGTTGATTGTAAAATTAATGCTTCATAATTGCTGAATATATAGTTAAGTATGAATTTTGAAATATATTTGTAGTGAAATAGCTATGATCACTACAGTTTTTACTAGTTAGATTAATTATTACGTAGGTAATTATTTTATTGTGAAATTCGGAATTAATTTCAAAAGAAGCAGCGTCAAGGTAGAATATTAGAGGAAATATTTAAGCTACCTATAAAATTTGTTAATTATTGCATCATATTACCTGCCTAATTAGAAACCGTGGTACCTATAAAATATAAATATATATAACTCATTAATATACTACAATGCGAAATCACGTTGTGTATTTCAGACGTTGGGTAGCGATTACGAGCGAGCAGAAATGAGTATAAAATGGATAAATATGATATCATTTGGACCAAATATATACCTAAATTACGTAACTAGGATTATTTCTCAATAAAATTATAATATATAATCACTCACTAAAATTACTTTAGTCTCTCCTTAAAGTATTCTCTATGAAATATCTTATAAAGAAAACTAATTTTCAGCATATACTCTTGTAAAATGTCCGTCTCATTTTCATACGTTTTTATAACGATTACGGGACGAAACGAGTGTAAAATGGTTAATTATGATATCATTTAGACCATATATCGATCATTTTTATAACTAAATTACATAAATAGGAATATTTCGCAATAAAACAACTCCGTTCCGGTAATTCATGTCCCGTTCCGGTAATTCATGTCCCGTTCCGGTAATTCATGTCCCGTTCCGGTAATTGTATGAACCGGTTAGGCTTAGTGGATATGTATTTAAAAGCTGAGCGGCGCACCACAGTACGGTACACCAGATTACGACGCACCACTGTACATCCTATTATATAGTATATACCTAGATAATTTGAAATAAGATTAATGATATTTGGAACGAATTTGATAATTGTTTAAGCCTTTAGGCCCTTTAACCTTAAGGCTATCAAATTTATGACTGACGGTACTTGAATCCAATGTCTATCATTCTATGCTACACAGTTTATTTCTTAGATTGCCAGTCTGCAGAATATGGAACATTTTTCCAAGACTCTCTGCGGGAGTTTTTAATTGAATTTTTAGAAATTTGAGATCTCTGCGGGAGATCTTGAATTAATTCCTATGTTACCATTAATTTAGCTGCGGGAGATTTTGAATTAATTCCTATGTTGCCATTAATTTAGCTGCGGGAGATTCTGAATCTGCTACTGAGAGTCAGAGAGTAACTGTCTCTCAAATTAAAATCTCTGCGGGAGAAGAGACACATTCTGCAGACTGGTTAGATTGAGATGTTTAATTTGGAATAGAAAATAAAATTTATCATAGAAAACTGTAATAATTATTATTTTATAAATTTATGGGATAAGTTGATAACTATTGTAAACTTTTTGTCTGAGCCAAGTAATAAAGCATGTCCTGACCAGTCTGTATTTAGTGGTAAATTCCACCGACTTGTCGGTGGAATTTTGAGGTTGATGGGCCTAATATTCCAACAAAGTCGGTGGAATATTTGTTTCAAGATAACTGCTAAGACCTTTTGTCGTTGGGAAATCTGAGAACAATCGTATCTAGTATGGCGGTGGTGGCAACATGAT
>CANNZV010001188.1:125623-300468 GCA_947561585.1 Caprella mutica | reverse complement strand
ATAATTTCCTACTTAGCTACCTAATAATGATTATGTAATTTCTATTTAAATTGTTATCCATGATACTAAATAAAGAGTTTTAAAATAAGTAGGTAAATAGGTTTATATTTCTGTGATCGAAAATGTGGAACCGTACAATAATTCAAAGTACCTACTTCCAGTGATTTACGCTACTCCCTTCCCATGATTTAAATACGCTGTACATTAATAAACTTTATTAATGTACAGTGTAATTAAACCTTGGGAATAGCGTAAGTCACTGGAAGTAGGTAGTTTGAATTATTGTACGCTTCCACATTTTCGATCAGAGAAAAATAAACTATATATATACTTACCTATTTCAACTCATTATTTTGATTGGTACTATCCATATGATCGAAAATGTGGAAGCGTACAATAATTCAAACTACCTACTTCCAGTGATTTACGCTATTCCCAAGGTTTAATTACACTGCACATTAAATAAAATTTATTAATGTACAGCGTATTTAAATCGTGGCAAGGTAATAGTGTAAATCACTGGAAGTAGGTAGGTACTTTGAATTATTGTACGGTTCCACATTTTCGATCACAGAAATACAAACCTATTTACCTACTTATTTTAACTCTTTATTTAGTATCATGGATAACAATTTAAATAGAAATTACATAATCATTATTAGGTAAGTAGGAAATTATAAAGTTATAAAACGTATGATTAAACTATTTAAATCAGAAGTTCACGTACCATCACGTACATAAGTTAATAAACTAGAGTATTGGGTACCAGTCTACCTAGGGTAAGTTTCAAGTTCCTAGGGTAAGTTTCAAGTTATCAGACGGTTCCACATTTTCGATCACAGAAATATAAACCTATTTACTTACTTATTTTAACTCTTTATTTAGAATCATGGATAACAATTTAAATAGAAATTACATAATCATTATTAAGTAAGTAAAAATTTATAAAGTTTTAAAAACGTATGATTAAAATATTTAAAATCAGAAGTTCACGTACATAAGTTAATAAACAAAATGGCTGTCAGGATGACGTGATATTCTTAACACTTAAACATGTATTGAACTGGTTAAATATAGAAAAAGTTATAGCTATTCAATGAATATAAGCAGAGTATTAAGAATACTGGTAAATCAAAATATACAATATACCTAATTAACACAAAATACCTTTTTATTATAAGTACAGCTAATTGTTTTAATTTAAGATTTTTGGTTCTAGACATGTATGGGACAATTGTCTGGACTTGTACATGTTTTTAAGTATTTACAATTAGCCTAATATTTAAGAAATAATACGATCGGAAAATTTAGATTTGAATTTGATAAATTATAAAGCACTAGTTTAAACATTACTGTTCATTCAATTAGGTATTTTGAGTAAATATATTAAACTGAAAGAATGTACGTATAGGTACTAGGGTAACTTATGAATTATCAATCAGTTTCACATCTTCGGTCTTATACATTCCTAAGAAAGAAACTAGCAATATCATAATTATTATTACTTTAATTGGTATCGAATGAATGCCATTGATAATTAAAATAATAATATTATTAGGTAGCCTATTTCTTTTGTTTTTATTCTTTAACCAAAGATGCTATTCAGGGTTTCTCTGAGACTTCAATGGTCTGGTTTTCTTTTGATTCAAAAAAGAAAAAGAATAGTTTTACGGTACCTAATGGTTACTGGAAATGTGGTAGCAAACTAGGTATGATAATTGATATTATCATTCTGTATACCTAGGTACTATCTTGCAAAGTTGCATTAAATAAATAAAATACTATGATGAAAACTGTAGAAGATGTTATCAGAAAAATATTAAGGTAAACAAAAACAAGCTTGCAATATTATGGTACCAGTCTGTCTGATTTTCTACTGATTCTTAAGATAAGAAGAAAAAGAATTTTAGAATTTGGTGGCAAACTGGCAAATGATATTAGGTACCTGGCTATACAGTAGGGTGGGCCGTTTTAGGGGGGTTTGACCAACTTTTTCGAGTTTCAACTACGGGGTACTCAGAAAAGTTGTGTATTGGTATAAAAATAACGTGTTTACAATATTAGACCAATTAAAGAAATTTAATAGGTCCCCCAAAGCAACAGAAATATGGAATTAATAAATTTATCATTTATTTCTCATATATTTAAAATTTTCTCAAAATTTTCAAAATGACTTATGAACGGGGATATTTAATTCGTTTCATATGTTAATTCAGAGATCGTGTGTAAATTTCCAGATCGCTTAGAATTGGATAAGAGGTCCCACAACTTGATTCTGAAAATAAATTATTTGATTTTACGTATAAAATGATTCATCTGTGAGATTAAACACGAATTAGGCTTGTCTGATCAGCATTTTTCTTACCAAGGAATTAATTTGTAGAACAAAATATTATTCATTATATATAGAAATATCATTTTTCAAAAAAGAAGTTCCATTAACATATTCAATATACGTATTAATTTTATCAGGATCCAATAATAATTTATTCTACTGAAAAACCTCAGACTTTTCACATAATCAATGGCATGTTTTGATTCTGTAAACATAGGTTGAATTAAAGATAGATAGTTTTAAAGAAATTTATTCATAAAATATTTAGAAAATAATAATTCACAGCAAAAAATTCTTTCCATCACGGACACAACAACGTTTAACTAAATGAGAAAAAACAACAAAATCTTCATCCTTTAACGAATACAATACAAAAGTGTTCAAGTAAACAAAAATGATTGATAAAAATGTTATCCATTGCTGTTACAAAATTACATTTCCTTTTAATTCAGTGGCATTTACTACAAATAAAAAAATATATTGAGCTATATTTGACTATAAGAAAGGATAATTACAAGTGAAGATCAGTTACATAAAGTCTTTTTTTGAGTCGAATTTACTAACACGTTGCCTTGATGCTATTTTAATTAGTATTAAACCATCTCTTGCTTCTTGGCTTTATCAGCTTTATGGTGCGTTCTACTGCTTGTGTGTGAAGTGGATATTTTGGACATTGGAACAGCTCCTTATTTACAATGTGATTTTCAATTTCTTCATCTGTGAAATGCTTAGTTAGAGGAGGCTCTGTTACTTCACTTCTCCAATTGATTAAAGTTATGTAATCTGTGCACTCCCAATTTATTTCAGGCAACTTGAATACCCGCACTATATCAGACCTGGTATCAACATTGCAAGTAGAATATTCTCTGAATGAGCAAAGTAAGCATTCCTTTTGACAACAGGCATCACAATTCTTTGGGTACTTTTACATTGTGTTTTGATCAATAGAATGCTCTGGAATATGTGCTTAGGGCCACTCTGAACGAAAGGATTTACTGTAATGGCAAACCACATTGGTGAATACACTTCCATGACAAATCGAGTCAATGTGATCAGATCTTGACTCGGATATTTAATTGAAACATACAACCTAAGAATCCTATTTGCAGTTGTTATCCATCTGGCATGATTCAATCCTCCTGGTGAACGCGATGACAAGTCTTGTGAAACTTCACCGACACTTATAGCTTGATGAATTTCATAGAGAAATTTTTGATCAGTACTTAGAGTTGTCACAGTGAATTTTACAATAGGTTTTGTCTCACAATTTTGTAAACTCTTACCTATAACTCCTGTGAAGCACCGTGGACCACTTGTTTTACCATCTAGGTATAAAGGTGAATAAATGTCTGAGTGGAAGTTCATTACCATGCAGCATACAGACGAACCAAGGGGGGTTTCTTCATAGATTGCTCGATCAATTTGATTATTCCACCTTTCAATCCTTTATTTACATTAGTTCCATCGCACCCAATAGCAACCAATGATTCGAGAGGAAGGGACTTCATCAGACAGAATTGCAAGATGCCTCGATTGGTACTTTGTGAACTTCCGTAATCTGGAGTGAAGTGTCTTACATATTGGGAATCTGGTTCAGCAATAACGGATATGTGTTCCTCAGTGACTTTCTTCCAGTAATTTTTGTTACCTCTCTTTTCATCTGTCAATGTGATGTCTCTCTTGCCATAAAAATAAATGCTAGTAATATCAGATTCAAACTTTCTTTTGTTCATCCGGTTCTTAGTTCTTTCACTACGGATTTTATTTTTGTCAAATATATTTTTAGTGTCATCAGGAACAGAAATATCCTCTAACAAAGAGGAAGAAAGCAACGAAGCACCACGATCAGAGATCCCGACACGGTCAAATGCAGTTGCAAAAATATGAAAACTCTTCACTTGTTTTGGTGTTAAAAACGTGGAGCTGCTTCAACCTTTATCTGTTGCATAGAAGACTTCATTTCTAAGTCTTTTCAATGTTGTCTTTGATGGAATAAATTCTTCAAGTTCGGATTCTGTATCAACGGTGGAGTCACTAGCAGCATACAAAGTTTCGATACTTATTTCAGTGCCTCTCATTTCTGAAGCACTTTAACGTGCGGCTCTTTTTTCTAATTTTTTTGTGGTACTGCCATCAACTGAACCTATGATCATCAAATGGTTATTACGCTGGTCAATCAGAAATTGCTGTTCAATTTTGGGAATTTTCTTTTCCTTCGGACAGATACACGATTCAAAATCATTGCACTTACAAGAGGAAAAGTCAAACAATATTTCAGAGTGATCCAAGAACTTTTTAAGTTTCTGTTTATAACTCTCCAAATTGCACCGGCTCTTATAAGGTTTGATAAAATTTAAATACTTGTCATGATAAGAGATAAATTTATCAGATATTTGTTTCACAGTTACACTTAGAATGGATGCACTCACGTAAATATTTGCAATAGGTTCAGCCAATGTGTAGCAGATATTCTTATTCCTTCCCTGTATCAAATTTCAACTGTTTTTTTTTTCTAAACAGAATTGACTTTATAATGTAAGCATAAGTCGGTAATTGGTTGGAATTGAAATCACTAACAACTCCAAACACAGGGAGGTTAAATGAGTTGCGTGTCACAGCCACACACGACATGTTAACTCAGGGTAATCCTGAGGCACTGGCTTCGCGGTAACTCGATACCTCTCCTAGAGGCTAGAAGTTCGTTCAGAACATCTTCAGATTACTGATCAGAAGAAAACTACATATGAATGAATTATAACAGTGAAAGCATTAACTTATTTATATAATGAATATGTAAATGATAGTAGAGTATGGATTAAAAAATGTATTTGTGAAAATTATATCATATTTATCAATAAATACATGAATTTGAAAACTTCAAATGCGTTGGGGGACCTCTTAATCTTGTAAAAATAACCTGAAATTTCATTTTATATAATATTTTACCTATTCACAAATTTCTGTTACACCCCACAATTGAATATCAAAAATTTTGGTTTTCGGCCCACCCTACTATACAGTATACTTAGACAGCTTAGTTAGCTTGGTAGTAATAGGTAGCTACTCTATTTTGATAATTAAATAAAATACTACGATTTAAACTGTAATAAGTAATAATTACACTGATTTGAACTTTTATTACTAGTTTGAATTGTCCTGAAAGATTTCTTCCTAACTAGTCGATGGAATTTTGTAATTTAACATACAGTGGCGGTGGCGCAAATTAATTTTCCTGCTCATGGCGGTGGAATGGGCAAAAATATGGTGACTTTTTCGGTGGAATTATTCCTATATAAGGCATGTCGGTGGAGTTCCATGCACCAAATACAGACTGGGAGGAACCTTGACTGGCTTGACAAACCCTAATGGGTCAAGCAAACCAACCATGTCAAGGTTCAATTTAAGAAGAAACTTGTTTACAATAATAGTAAACAAGAGTTCTTCTTCTTTATCAAAGGTGGATATTACCACCTAAAGATCAGTAGGTAAGCAAGAAAGTGGCTATAGCGGATTTTTTTTTTTAAGGGACCCGGTTAGTACCATATGCCCCTATTTAGTAAGAATACTTTTAAGCAATTTTTAACTCGGTCCTACTTTCACAGTAAATATCTCAATTTAAAATTTATAAACACCAAAACACACAATCACCAAAAAACAGGCACACAAATGACACAATTATGAATTAGGTAACTATACTTTTGAATTTTTATATACATATGTACAAGATATGATTAGGTATTTGCTCGGGCTTTCTCTTCGGTACCAGGTACCAGTTCCTAACTTCCTCCGGAAGAGATTCCAGGGGGCAGGGACCAGAGAGAGTTAGGCCGGTACCTACTGGGACTTGGCCAGTCTGCAGAATGTGTCTCTTCTCCCGCAGAGATTTTATTTTGAGAGAGAGTCATTCTCCGACTTTCAGCAGCAGATTCAAAATCTCCCGCAGCTAAATTAATGGTAACATAGGAATTAATTCAAAATCTCCCGCAGCTAAATTTATGGTAACATAGGAATTAATTCAAAATCTCCCGCAGAGATCTGAGATCTCCAATTTCTAAAAATTCAATTAAAAACTCACGCAGAGAGTCTTAGAAAAATGTTCCATATTCTGCAGACTGGGGACTTGGGAGGGCAAAAACACAGATAAAAGGGGAACTGCCGGGCGTTCTCTTCGATACCAGACACCAATCCCTCCGATTTCTGAAAGAACTTCCAGAGAGAACCAGAGTGGAATAATAACTCATTTCAGATTGACTAGTAACTCTGTTAGGAATTTAGAATGAACAAAAATTACTCATTTTTACCCTAAAAAATGCAGAAATCAGTAAATTATTTTATAAATTTCAACTCCGCAGTGAAAACTGATGTAAAATAAGTCATCTATGCTTCACAATTGGCCTTGTTGTGATGATAAACATCACTAATGGGCCAGTCTGTATTTGGTGCAAAAAATCCCACTGACTTTTTCAAAAAGCTGAAAAAATCCACCATAAATTTCCAGTAATTTGGCTGATCCACCAACATTTTCCCAATTTATCCACCGAAAATTAGTGGTAACATAGGAATAAATAGCTAAAAATCCACCGACTTTGCCAGAATATAATTTTCAAAGGGAAAAAAATTCCGCCAACATGTCGGTGGAATTTACCACGAAATACAGACTGGCTAATGGGAATGCATGAAGTTAGGAGTAACTCTGTTAGAATTTATGTTTTCCACTCTGGAGAGAGAATTGGGCCGGTACCTACTGGGAGGGCAAAAACAGGTAAAAAGGGGATTTTTTTTTTTAAATTTAAAGGGTTCCGGTTAATACCATATGTCCCTTTTTCATTAGAATATTTGTAATATATTTTATTTCAGTACTCAATTCACAATAAATATTCCAATTTAAGAATTTCTCATGGTAACATAACAGCAAACACCAAAACACACAATCACCAAAACACACAATCACCAAAACACACAGTCACCAAAACACACAGTCACCAAAACACACAGTCACCAAAACACAGGCACACAACTAAATATATTTTGAATTTATATGTACATTATTTACAAGGGAAGGTAAATCCCTACTGAGAGGGCATAAAAGAAAATGGGGAACTGCCGGGCGTTCTCTTCGGTACCAGACACCTATCCCTCCGGAAGAGCTTCCAGAGGGAGTTGGGTTGGTACCTACTGGGAGGGCAAAAGCACAGAAAAATGGGGAACTGCCGGGCGTTCTCTTCGGTGCCAGACACCTATCCCTCCAGAAGAGCTTCCAGAGGGAGTTGGGCTGGTACCTACTGGGAGGGCAAAAAGTACAGAAAAATGGGGAACTGCTGGGCGTTCTCTTCGGTACCAGACATGGGATCAAAAATGTACATATCAAAATTCTAAAAGCCGGAAATATTACAGTTAGCATACGATTTCATGACATGAAAATGATCTTTAATTGATTACATATCTCATTTTCTATGAGTTATAGAAAGAAAATTTGTTTTAGAGTTATAAGAGTACTATGCATATAATCATATCAATAATAATATACAGTCTTTCATTGTTTGTGACTATGATGAAAAAGTTTAAAGTCGTGCATTTATTAAATGTTTTAAAATCCATCCATAGCTTAACTCTCTTAATTATTATGCTACATTTAACAAACAGCAATTTTATGCTCTATGAAATGTTTTTGGTAGTAGGGTACTAAGTTCCAAGTTATTGGTGGGTTCTACAATTTCGGACACGTCAGAAAAGATTATATTATAATTATTATTTAACTTCTATTCTAATTGGTATCATGAATACCAATTGAAATAAAAGTTAAATATTGATTATCATATAAAGATTTTTACGTGTTCGAAAATACGGAACCGTGCGATAACACGGAACTTTTTCTAAAATAGGACATGTTGAATTTCCGAACCAATTACTTCTAATAACCTTATCTGGATTATAATTTTGATGTGTTTTTAAGTTACCGTGAAATAATCACAAAAAATTGTGTCCGTTTTCTATGTCTACGAACGGTTCTTATTTCGAAATATGACTCGAAATAAGTACCACTTTTACTAAAGTGAGTTGTACTTAAAGGTCCTCTCCAGGCCCCGGGAAAAAAATGAGTTTATAACATAATATTATAGAACTAAGGTTACGATCATTATTCTGCAAACCGCATACAATTCGGTTCAATATATATTTTATAATTTGTTTTTAAAGTTTTTTAATACTCTGTGAGCAACAATTGAGCGAATCACTAATTTGATGCTCAAGAAGAAGATTGTACACTCTTTAATTTGATTACAAATTTGAATTTTATAAACAAACCATGCATTTTCGTCCTTTATTTAAATTATCTTAGATATTAATTGTTTTCTAAAGTATATAAACGTTTCTATTATAAGTTCATTCAATTTTATACCTTTACGTGAATATTAAATGGATTTATTAAACCTAATACCTAGTTGACAATCAAAACAAATGGTGTACATTCTTTTTCTTCAGGCTGAAAATTTCTTAAATTAGTAAGTCGGAAGTAAAATAGGTTTTGTAGAGTTTTGATTTTAAAAATCTTTAAAAGCATATAAAATTAAAAATACGCTACCATATTCGATGCGGTTTGCAGCATAATGATAAGGAACGTTAGCCTCGTTAAATTAAGCTATAAAAATATTTGCTTGGAGGGGACCTTTAAAGCGAGGCCTGCCTGTAATAACCCCAGAAGCATTGCAGTGTTGGGCCAACGTAGGGCCATTACGACCGGCCGTTGAATAAGGCAAACCAACAGTGCCAGATCGGGCCGTCTCTGTGCCAACGTCGGCCAATGCCTTTTGCACCGCTGGCCAGCATTGGCCCATGCTGGCATATGGCTGACAATGGCTAGCGACGGCATGCCGATGCTAACCACTCTAAAGCCAACTGTAATTCAATTGTTGGGCCAGCATTGACCCATGATGGCATAGCTACGGCTGACGACGGCATGCCGATGTTAACCGCTCTAAAGCCAACTGTATTTTACTGTGGGCCAGCACTGGTCCATGATGGCATAGCTACGGCTGACGACGGCATGCCGATGTTAACCGCTCTAGTCCAAACTTGGATTTATTTTTACTATGAATTTCAATTAGGTAAATAAAAGTACACATTTTAACCAGACATTTTAATAAATTAAATCAACATGGAAATGATAAAATTATAACCAACACAATCCTCTCGATATAGGTATAAATAATAAAATCTTTATAACAAAAAATATACTTAGTCAATAAAATAGAATAAACAGTTTATAGTAAAACTCCTTTATAGTAAATTAGTTATGATTCAGCCTGACTATTGAACAGATAAAGTGCCATCTGTTTTAGAAAACTAAAGACTATTTTTCACAGAATAAAGAAAATCTAAATAAAGCAGAAATAAAGCAGGTAAATTGCGGGACATTAACTAACTGCGGCCTCTAACAGCAGAAACATCATAGCATCAAAACACTCAATAAAAACTTAAATTAATGAATTATAACGAGCACTGCGCTTCTTTTGATAGCTATGCAACATTTTACTGTAATTTTGGTTCAGAATGATTTAGAGACTCTCTTGAGAGGGCCGCAATTAAAAATAGGGCCGCAATTTACCTGCGTGACCTTAAGTACTATATTAATCTACAGCATGTTTAGAAGTTAGGAACTCAGCGCTACAGCCTATTTACAAAATGACATCGACGCCTACTATAAAAAAAATTTCTTCAGTTTTTTTTGAGGATGTATTCAGGATATGATAATATGTTAACTCTCTCTTCTTCTGTTTAACGAGTTTTTGGTTCGCTCACAAATGCAAGTGTGTAGAACCATGCGCCTCCATATTCAATTATATGTTCCTCAGACCTCAGGTCAAAATTCTTTTGAAAATGGCGCCAATTCTCTTCCCTAAAATATGGAATCTTCATTGACGATTTGGTATGCAATTTGATTAATTTAATCATGTTATTAATCATTTCAATTATCAATATATACTGTTCAGGTATCATATCATAATATATTAATAAACTACCATTAGTATACTTATATATGACAAACACGAATATTATAAATTTGATTACGCTATAACTTTATCTAAATAAATTTAAAAGATACATTACAATATTAAAATTAATTATTTAGAATCCATTTTATGTATCATGTCAACAATATCACAGATTAAAAAAGATTCATTTATATACATTTCTTGTGGGTGCTTGCCAACGTTTGGCCAATGATGGCCACAGTGTCAATTGGCTATGATCTGGCAGCCAACATTGGGCCAATGAAGGCTAGGATAGTATTGGTTAAGCATTGGCAGCCAACATTGGGCCAATGAAGGCTAGGATAGTGTTGGTTAAGAATCGGCAGCCAGCATTGGGCCAATGCTTCTTAGCACCGGCAAACCATCGCCCGTTGCTGCCACTGTTGAGCCAATGGTACCCGTAGTTGGGCCAACCATGCAATGTTTCTTGGGATGAAATATGAATTGCTCCAATACAACATGTAGCAGATATGAAATTACATCTACTATGTACCAGTTTAAAAATCAAGGTAATGCGCATATGGTCATTGGTAAAAAAAGATAATTAAAATCTTCATAATCAAAAAACATTCACACAGAAATTGGCACATAAGATCAAACCAAACTGAAAGTCTGGAGAGGAGAAAAGAGGCACAAATAAACCTAATCAAACCAAAAACCATCCGACACATTCAATTTAAAGGTCCTCTCCAGGCTCTGGGAAAAAAATGAGTTTATAACATATTATTATAGAACTAAGATCTACGATCATTATTACGCAAACCGCATACAATTCGGTTCAGCATATATTTTATCATTTGCTTTTAAAGTTTTTAAATACTCTGTGAGCAACAATCGAGCGAATCTCCAACCTGACGGTGAGAAAGAAGATTGTACACTCTTTGTTTTGATTTCAAATTTAGATTTTTAAACAAACAATGTGTTTCTGGTCTTCTTTTAAGATATTAATTGTTTCTAAGAGTATATAAACGTTTATTTAAACCTTTAAACGAATAATAAATAAATTTATTAAACCAAATACCTAGTTGACAATCAAAACAAATGGTGTACATTCTTCTTCTTCAGACTGAAAATTAGAAAGTCGGAAGTAAAGTAGGTTTTGAAGAGTTTGGATTATAAAAATCTTTAAAAGCATATAAAATTAAAAATATGCTATCAAATTTTATGGGGTTTGCAGTAAAAGGATAAGAAACATTAACCTCGTTGATTTAAGCAATAAAAAAATTTGCTTGGAGGGGACCTTTAATCTCTGAGACAAGAACTCCACAGAAGTACATATCAAGCAGCTATAAGTGACAGTCAGCACTCTAATATGATAGAGTGCTGCTTCACCCAAGCTAACACATTCCATTCCATCGCGAAACATGGCCACTGCTCTATGTCAGTTGAATTTTCACATTAAACGAAATATAAAGTAACGATTTATCTTTGCCTTATCTCAGGTAGAACTGCCTTCTTTTCTTCCACATATCATATCACCAATAAATTTCTTGCATGTCTCTGAATCAGCTTAGCCAACACACAACCCCAGTAAACATTACAATGTTGGACCAACGTTAGCCCAATTCAGAACGAAACTCTGGGCAAACGCTTTCATGCTGGTCTCGATGTATTGGGCCAGCAAAGGCCCAGAACAGTATAACCACGTAAAAACGACTTAGGCAATACCTAACGTTGCCGATGTAGTGCTAGTGTTGGATTGGGTTAGTGAAAATTCGACGTTTTGTCAACTCACTGATCCAGTTCTAACAAATGACTTATAAATGTTTCATGAATAACTTTAATGTTGCCAATATCATGCTTCTCTACGGCCAGTGCTATTTTTATATTAGATGTATATTAGATTAGGATATACAGAACACGTGACGACAATTAACAGTTACTTCTCACAATGTAGTAACCGTCCTATAAATACATCTTATATTATCAAAATCAGAGGGAAACAATATACAACAGTTACCTATTCAAAATCAAATCTATATTATTTTAACCTAAGCTAATTTAACCAAATAATATTATTTTAATTTTAAATTTATTTGAAAGTTTAATTTACAATTTAAATAACCATTTCAATTGCAAAAATAACTTTTTATACTAAATATATGAATTAAATAAAAGCCAAGTTCATTTTTATGAATGAAATAAATAAAGTGTTAAAGAAATAATTGAAGGGACAACAAGCCCATTTATAATGAATAGCCAGAAACGGCTACAATTTGAAATATATACTTAATTGAGGATATTAAATTGGCTATTTGGTGTGATTAAAGTTGAGAGAGATCGTTTCTCACCTAACCTCTCTAATATTCTGGCGAAAACTGTCAAAAAGATCCGGTAGACCAGTATAATAAATATACTGATACATCAAAAAATCACTGGATTGGTTAACCAATGTTTCTCTACATTGGACCAGTGCCGTTTGACAACCGTTGGTCCAATGTCGTTTACCATACATTGACCCAGTGTGTAATAGCATTGGCGTGCCTTTACTTTGCCAAAGTTTACCAACGTTGGCCCGATAGTGCAATATTATCAGGGACAGTATCTCAGCCAACACAAAATTCTGCACATTATGTTCGATTCTTATCTGCTGGTAAGCAGCAGAATGGTACCTGTAAAAGGCTACCAGCTTACATGGAAATATCTGACGGATTGTTTACGTCTCTGAGACCCTCTGATGACCGATATCATGCTGACAGTGAGCGATTTTATAGTGATGTTAAAACGGAGACTAAATTAAAAGTCCTCTCCACTCTAAATTTAAAAAAATCTGGAACTGCTTTAAATATGTAGAGCTAAGGTTATATAACATATAATAGTAAGCAGAATTTAAATCGATCAAGTAATCTGTTCACAATTAATTATATAAGAAATATTCACATTTCGCCTTTTTTCATTCTGAGATTCATTAGAAGATAAAGGCCCCATAATTGAGTAGGTATGTTCGTTCGTATATACATAGTGGGTGTAGGTCATAAGAACCCCCCCCCCCCCGGTCAAGAGCCCCCCCCCCGGTCATGAGCCCTTCTGGTCACGAGCCCCCATCCCCCACCCCCTGTTTTTTTATCCTTATTTACCTATATTATTTAATCATTATTGACACTTTTGTAGTTCATTACTGATTAAACATAAAATATATGTACATATATAGGGGGGCATACCGCCCCCCGAACCCCCCTGCCAGGTCATTAATCAATCATGAAGTGTGCAGTACAACAAACTAGCGGATACAACAAACTACATTAGCAACTCTCAGTTATTTCTATCTAAGTAGCTCTTCATTTGTTTAACTAGGTAAATGAGGATTTAAAAAAAACAGGGAGGAGGGGGGGGATTGGGGCTCGAGACCGGGGGGAGCTTATGACCTAGGGGGGCTCATGACCGGGGAGGGGCTCATGACTGGGGGAGCTCTTGACCGGGGGGGGGGGGGGGGGGGCTCCTGACCGTACCCCATACATAGTACATACCCATTCAAAAATGTCGTGTTTTAAAATGAACAGTTCTCTAGATAGGAAAAATGTTATGATATATGAGAAACACTTAATTAGGTAATTGGATTCGTTATATGAATCCATTATCTTCGAATCAGCTTTATTATTGTTTTGAATTTGTCGGATTTAGTAGCCCATCGCACAAGGGGCTGTTTCTTTGCTTGAAATTCAGAGGTGTAGTAGAAAGAACGGAAACAAATCTTAAATTACATATAATAAAACTATAGAACCAAATTTGAAATGGTTTGTAGTTTTATAATCAGTAACCTTAGTTCTAATGAATAGAGAAATAAAAAAATAGAGTGGAGGGGACCTTTAACAAAGATATCATACTACAATAAGATACACTACTCTCGACAAATCTCATTTTAAAGGTAAGTTGTGGTGCCATCTGGTTTCAAAAGCAGGAAATAGAATTGGAGTATCCCTGATAACATTGCACTATCGGGCCAACGGTTGCCAAACAGCACTGGCCCAATGAAAGAAAACATTGGGTATCCAATCCAGTGCTATTTTCATGTACCAGTATATTTATTATATGTCCTACCGGTTCTATTTAGCAGTTATCGCCAGACAATCAGAGAAAATAGGTGCAAACGATCTCTTCCAACTTTAATCACACCAAATAGCCAATTTAATATCCTCAATTAAGTATAGGTATCTTTGAAATTGTAGCCGTTTCTGGCAATTTATTATAAATAGGCCTGTTATCCCTTCAATTATTAATTTAATACTCTATTTATTTAATTCGTAAAAATGAGCCTGGACGATAGTTAATTCATATGTTTAGTATGAAAAGTTATTTTTTCGTTTGAAATAATTATTCACATTGAAAATTTCACTTTCTATTTACTTTTAAATTGAAATATTATTATTTGGTTAAAATAGCGTAAGTAAAACTATATAGATTTGAGTTTTTTTTCCCTGACTTCGATCTCTAAAATGTATTTGTACGGCAGTCAGTAGCCAGTTACTAGATTGTTAGAAGTAACTGTTGTCTTCACGTATTCTGTTTAGCGTAATCTAATTAATACACCTGTTATATGACAATAGTACTTGCCGTAGACATGCATGGCATTGGCAACGTTAAGTATTGCCAGTACCAACAAGTCGTTTATACGCGGTTATTCTGTTCAGAGCCGGTGGACATCCGTGAGGTGGGCCAACGTCGGGCCTTTGCTGGCCCAATACACCGACACCGGCATGACAGCGTTGGCCCAGAGTTTCGTTCTGAATTGGGCCAACGTTGGCCCAACATTGTAATGTTTACTTGGATTGCAAGGACAATCGAGGAATGCTGTGTGCGTGATGTCATAACAGCAACGCCATAAAGACAATTGAAGAACGTAACATCCAAGTAAACTTTACAATGTTGGGCCAACGTTGGCCAAATTCAGAACGAAACTCCGGGCCAACTCATGCCGGTCTCGGTGTATTGGGCCAGCAAAGGCCCGACGTAAGCCCACCTCACGGATGTCCACCGGCCCAGAATAGTATACAGGCATCCTTCGCTTTAGTTACCAAATCACGACTCAGTTTAGTTACCAAACGGTAACTAAAGCGAATAAAAGTAACAAGAAATTTATAACTGTCACTCCTCGATTATACAGTAGCGGACAAAATATAAGGGAAGTCAAAAACAAGTTATCTAAATCTTTAATCTCATAAAAAGTACAAAACACACATTATTGAAATTTTGCATGTAATTTTATATAGAGCTCATATGTATTCGTATGAAATTGCAAAGCAATTGGACAAATATTCTAGGAATAGTTCCATATTTTACTTCAAACGCTGAATTTTGCTCTGGTCAAAAGTTAAGGGTAGCCATCATAAACTTTGAAATATTCACGGATATTGGCAATTAACTTAATAATTTGTGAATAATTCTTTACTATATCACTTCAATACATCTTCTACCACAAAATTCTACAAATTTGGCACAATATGAAGGAGTTATCCATCTTCTATTCATCCTCGAGAAATGTCACAATTCTTCCACATTTCTTGTGTTTCTTCTCTGAGTACAGTCTCCAGTTATTATCCAAACAATCTCAATTCGATTGAGGTCAGGACTCTGTGAAAGCCAGCTCATTAGAGCAATTTCTTCATCTTCTAATAGAGTCGTAACTTTTTTATCTGAGTAGTAGGGTACGTTGTCCTGCTTGAAACTCTGTGGTTGAGGGTCAGCTGCTTGTTGATAGGGGAGACGAAAGAGCTGTTTCATACTTCTGCAATAACTCCTCCTCGTAGACGAACGATGGGACCAGGTCCAGCAGAAAAAATGACCAACAAGACCATCACACTACCTCCTCCAAAATTAACCGTTTTCTTGACGCAGTTCAGAGTTAACCTTTCCCCTACTTTACGTTTAATTTGTACTTTCCTATAAGAACCAAAGACTTCTATTTTTCTTCCATCATCACTAGAATGTACTTTCGACCACTGATCAATCGACATATCTCATGACAAAACACAAGTATCACTTTCCGTTTCTTTTTTGAGATTGAAAGCTTCGATGCAGGGACAAATTATTGCAAACCAACTTGTTGAAGTGGAAGCGAAAAAGTAGACTGGGACACCGTACCACCAGACATGACATCTATCTCACGAAAAATTTGACCAGAAGTGTTGAAACTACCTTGCAAGCTACTTTGAAGACTTGCATGATCTTCTCTCAGCTATGCTTTGGGAAGTCTATCATTATTAGGTTTGAAATCAATAACTCCATACTGCTTATGTTGAGCCACAATATGTAGCACAATCGTTTTGGACCTTCATGTGGTAATAGAAATCTCTTGCAACGACAATTATAGACTGTATCAGAGGGGAAACTTGTGGACATTTGAAATATCCGCGAATATTTCAAAGTTTATGATGGCTACCCTTAACTTTTGACCAGAGCAAAATTTAGAGTTTGAACTAAACTATGGAACTATTCCTAGAATATTTGTCCAAATGCTTTGAAATTTCATACGAATACATATGAGTTCTATATGAATATACGTGCAAAATTTCAATAATGTGTGTTTTGTACTTTTTATGATATTAAAGATTTAGATAACTTGTTTTTGCCTACCCTTATATTTTGTCCGCTACTGTATATCTCATTTTCTATCAGTTATAGAAAGAAATTTTTTTTAGAGTTATCAGAGTACAGACATCCCCCGCTTTAGTTACCAAATCATAACTCGCTTTAGTTACCAAACGGTAACTAAAGCGAATAAAAGTAACAAGAAATTTATAATTGGCACTTCTTGATTATATATATTATTTACTATGAGTTATAGAAAGAATTTTTTTATAGAGTTATTAGAGTATATACTACGTATATAATCATATTATTAATAATATACAGTCTTCAATTGTATGTGACTGTGATGAAAAAGTTTAAACTCGTGCATTTATTAAATGTTTTAAAATCATCAATAGCATAAATTTTTTAGTTACCGAGAAATAAACACACAAAATTGTCTCCGTTTTCTATGTCTACGAACGGTTCTTATTTCGAAACATGAATGGAAATAAGTACCACTTTTACTAAAGTGAGTTGTACTTAAAGCGAGGCTTGCCTGTAATCACATTCACGTATAAACGACTTATTGGTACTGGCAATACTTAACGTACGTTGCCGATGTAGTGCTAGTGTTGGATTGGGCTAGTGCAAATCCGACGTTTTGTCAGCTCACTGACTTAAATCTGGGATATGAATTATAAATGTTTGATGAATAACTTATAAACGTCTTATTAATGAATTATAAACCTATTATTAGTATATAATGTTGCCGATGTCGTGCCGGTCTACGGCCAGTGCTATTTTTATATTAGAGGTGTATTAAATTTCGCTATACCTACAGAACACGTGAAGACAAAAGTTACTTCTCACAATGTAGTAACAGTTAAAGTGAGTATTTATTTATTTAATAGTTTTAGTTTAGTTTGATTAAAAGGTAATTAGATTAGATTGGGTTATTTAATGAATTTGATCAGTTTTACTTTATCACTTTTAGTTTAATTTATAGCTTAATATTCTACCAACCAAGGTTAAAGAAACACACACAAATATTTAATAATTAAATATTGAAATGATGCCTACCTATATAAGAAAATGATACACAATAATATAAATGATAAATCCTAATATAAATGATACATCCTAATATAAATAATGAGCAAATAAGAACTAAGTAATTTGATATGAATTGCGATTTGGCAATGCTTTGGAGGTAGGTAGGGTAGCCAGTAAATTGTAGGCTAGGCTGAGTAGGTAAGAAGGTAGGTTCCAGACTAAAACCTGCAATATAAATTTCATCTTTGCAAATCCATATATACAGTAATATTAATTGTTCCTACTCTATACATATATCAGGTATATTTATTAAATTCTAAACACAACTTACCCTATTAAGGGAATATAAACTTTAGTAAAGGAGCTCTGTAGTTTGGTATTGATGCAGGAGCAGATAAGTATAGCACGTAATTAACTGAGTTATTGTGAGTGAAAGAGGACGCTGCAAATGCTAGGCTACTTATATACCCTGTCACTAATGACTACCTGGCAACTTTCGTATGCCAGTTATTCTATTTATTTTGAATTTAATCTATTATTTTTACTGAAACTATAAACTAAAAATTATTATTGAACTAAACATAAACATCAAAGGAAACTACTTAAATATTGAAAAATGAAAAGTGCCTAATACTAACTAAAAATATAATTAACATTGTACAGACAATACCAGACATGTTCCGAACAGAGGGAACAAAGAAACATTCTAGAAGAAATTAAAATATTATGGAAACTTAAAATTAGAACATGACAGTGCCAAAATAATATATATGGTGTCACAACAGTGCCTCCGCGCCCCTAGACCTGAAGAGGTCGCATTACAACTAACAATGAATAAAAAAATGTAAGAAATAGTAATCAATGATTTTAGCAACTAAAAAAATTATGAGTGAAAAGACATGATGACAATTTAGTTCAGGATGTTTTAAGGAGCGTGTAAAGTTTTCTAAAATTGGCATACAGAGAATCATGACATGAGGGTTTAAACGATATAATAATCGAAGCTGCATGAAAATTCTTCAAGAGATTTGAAGCCAATCATTAGAAAAGAAAGGAAATTTGGTCTAGGGAGAGTGAGGAATCGAGTAAGATTATCTTATGATTGACGTAAAGAGAGTCATGATCATGTGTTTTAAACCATATGATAATCGGAGATGCATGGAAACTCCTGAGATTTAAAGTCAACCATAAGAAGAGAGAGTTGGAATAGCGAAAGTGAGTTATCACAAAAAGAGTAAGATTTTGACAAGAAGATATTCATGATCTATTGGTTTAAACGATAAATCGATTATCGTAGATGCATGAAAATACCTATGTGGTTTAAAGTCATTAATTAGAAAAGATCATAAGTAACGAAATGAGAAAAAAAACTGGAATACAAAGAGGAATTATAATAACCGTTTTGTCAAGAAAATAAGAGATACAAAAATTTAATCAACTAAGCAACGATCATCAAACAAGAAAAAGAGAGCCACACTGGGCTTCACAAACGCAAAAAACAAACTTCCATTGCAATAGAACAGGAAAAGAAAAATTTAATACTACATGAAAAACAACAAGAACAAGGAATTACTGAACAAAACGAGAAGGTAGACGTATCTGACGTCCATATCGTGTTCGATACACGCCATCAGGCTGTTGTGAATCAACAGGTTGATGAACTGGCTGGGTATTGTGATCATCAGTCTGTTGTAAATCAATATGCTGATTAACTGGTTGGGGATTATGATCATCAGGCTGTTGCAAATGAACAGGTTGATTAACATTTTGGGGGGTCTGATCACCAGCAACAGCTGGATGAACATAGGGCATACATTCTTGTGGGCTGTTTCGCCCAGTGGGGTAAGAGTTCATTTCAAGAAATGATTCGGCTAGATGAGCTGCTTTCAAACGATCAACGGATACCTTATCTGGACCTCGGGACAACAGAACAGAAAAGAATTTTGGAGTACGAGACAGTACTTTGAATGGACCCTTATAATTTGGTTGTAGTCCACGTTTGCTTTCATTTCGCATGAAAACATGAGTACAGGTAATCAAGGAAGGATCAATCCAGGAAGAAGTTGGGGGTTGGCGTGATTGAATGGGAGCTAAGGAACGCATGTGTTCTTTAAGTTGTTCTGAATAAGTAATTATGTCTAGGTCATCCTTGAAAGGTTTAATCAAATCACCAGGGACAGTGAGTGTTTCACCGTAAAGGGCTTCTGCAAGGGAAACTGCTGCGTCTTCGCGCAGAGCAGTGCGAATGGTCAAGAGGATGAGTGGAATTCGTTTCATCCACAGCTGAGCATTATCATCAGCGTGGGCACGGAAGGCATCTTTCAGGCGACGATGAAATCGTTCGATCAATCCGTTAGCTTGAGGGTGATATGCAGTGGTACGAATTTTAATAGAGCCTATCCGAAGAAGCATCTCTTTCCAAAGTTGACTCTCAAATTGAGTACCTCTATCGGTAGTTACTGTATGAGGAACACCAAAACGGGCAACCCAATGAAATAAGAAAGCATCAGCAACTGTTTGAGCTGTTATATCGGAAATAGGGATAACTTCCGGCCATCTCGTGTACCGATCAATCATAGTTAATAGATATTTGCAATTCATATTAACCGGAAGGGGTCCAACCAGGTCGAGATGTACCTGACTAAATTTTGCTGAAGCGGGTGGAATTGATTGGATTTGTGCTTTGTTATGACGAACAACTTTCGCTTTTTGACAACTAATACATTGGCGAGTCCACTGAGTTATTTCCTTGTTCATGGAAGGCCAAAAGTACCTCCGTCTTAAATGAAGGCGAGTTGCTCTAATGCCAGGATGACCATTGTTATGGTATTGTTCAAAATAAGATTTCCGCAATGTCGCTGGAAGATAAGGTCTTGAGAGAGAACCAGTTGTGTGATGATAAACATCATTGATTTGGGTTAGTGTTATGCTCTTGTACTTTCCTGAGAGAATATCTTGCAGTTCAGAATCATCTAACTGAGCCGACCTCAACTTTTCCTCAAGAACATTAGAGAAAACAGCTGAAATGGCTAAATCATCAGAGCTGAAAAGTAAAGAGGGGTTTACTTCGGTTGTTTTACTGATTATGATAGCATCTTCACTGTGTCTGGAAAGCGCATCAGCCACCACATTATGAGATCCTTTAATGTGCCTGATATCGGTAGTAAAAATACTGATATACTCCAACCAGCGTTCTTCTCTTGGGAAATCTCTAGAACCTTTCTTACGCATAGCCTTTAGAAGAGGCTGGTGGTCTGTTAATATATAGAAGGTGGATCCCTCTACATACGGTAAGAAATATTTCAGAGCAGATTTAGCAGCAAGAAGCTCTTTGCTGAAGGTAGAATAATTTAGTTGAACATTGTTCAGTTTTCGACTGAAGAATGATATTGGTTTCCAACTGCCATCAACTTTTTGTTGCAAAACACCGGCCACAGCAATGTTCGATGCATCAACTGCAATTGATGTCTCTGCATTGGGTATAGGATGGTGAAGCAGAGTGGCATTGGACAGCAGCGTTTTAGTTTGTTGAAACGCTGTTTCGGATTCAGAGTTCCAACTTAATTTAACTTTGTTGGCATTTGATTTGTGCCCAGCAAGCATGCTGGTCAAGGGAGCAAGTTGTTCTGCAGCATGAGGGATATACCTATGGTAAAAGTTAACTAAGCCGAGGAATCTGCGAAGTCCTTGTACAGTGATAGGTTTTTCGTAATCTCGAATAGCCTGAACTTTATCTGAGAGAGGGGAAGTTCCATCTTTGCTGATGTGATGGCCGAGGAATGAAAGATCTGATGCTAAAAATGTGCATTTATTCAAGTTTATCTTTAGTCCAAAAGACTCCAGTCGAGCGAAGAGTGTTTCGAGATCTTCCAAATGATCTGCAGTAGATTTACTAGCAATAAGTATGTCGTCAACATACCCAAAGTGTGTGATTTTACGTGGTGTAGAGTTTGAGTTTTGAGAGATAACTTTAAGATCACGAAGAATGTAGTCAATAAATCTCTGGAAAGTTTGCGCTGCACCGCAGAGGCCAAAGTTCATTCGCGTAAACTCGAAATTACCAAAAGGAGTGGCAAGCGCCGTTTTTTCGATATCTCCCTCATCAATTGGTATTTGGAAAAAGGCATCTTTTAAGTCAATGGTTGAAAACACGGAGTGCCCGTGAAGTTTAGAAGAAAAATCGTTCAAGTACGGTAAAGAATAACCATCTTTCTTCGTTACAGAATTAAGTCGCCTATAATCACCTACAAAACGCCAATCTCCTGACTTTTTCGCCACATAGTGCATAGCCGAAGACCATGGACTAGAGCTTTCTCTAATAGTTCCGTCTAATAACATCTTTTGTAAAGAGCTCTCGGCTGCTTCACGAACAACCAAACCCCAACGTCGAGGCTTTGTGGACAGTGGTCGTTGATTGGGGTCGACAATTATTCTATGCACGAAATTGTGTTTAATTGGATCTGACATGGAGAATTCTTTGGTGAGACTGGGATATTTATTCAGTAATTGATCAATGCTCTCTGGAAGGCGAGCAATCACGGATATAAGCGGAATAGAGTTAGAGATGGAGATGTCAGAAGCAGTAACGCAAGAATTAGAGGGGACATGTGTAACCTGACGAAAACGCAAGTGAACTAAAATATCATGATGTGCCAAGAAATCTGCACCAATAATGGGATGTTCAACCTCAGCTATGACAAATACCCACGGCAAAGGTTCTGGAAATCCAAGGTCAACGTACACAAAACATTCTCCGTATGTTTTAATAATGGTCCCATTCGATGCGCGCAAGGTTAATTTAGAATCTAAGTTTTTAATGTCATATTCTTTTGGGGGAATTACACTAAGAACAGCGCCAGTATCAATAAGATAGGATTGGCTCTCTACTCGATCCGGAATGTACAGGAGTTTGGAAGAATTTGGTACGTTATTACTCCTGGGAATATCGCACCCTACTAGTTTAAATGAGAACTATCATAATTTCCCCAAAGGCATACAGACTTATCACACGTATGAGGAGGGATTCTAAAGTTTAGCCAATCGCAGGGGTCGTTACACTTACGAGCTTTTCTACCAAAGCACGCATGGTAATAGCAAAGCTGTTGCCTATCGATATCAGAGGGTATTGAAGGACAACCACCACGTCTGGTAGTGGGTGTGAAGCGATTTTGAGAGTTTCCACGTAAATTTGAAATAGGTGGATGGTTAGTTTTGGAATTTTCCATATTATCAATACGTGTCGTAAGATGTTTCAGGTTTGCAGATAGTTCTTTTACCAACGTAGAAAGATCATCCTTATTGGGTTCGGAATAGTTGTTTGCAGAGCTAACACCTGTTGTGTTAGGTTTAGAGAAACGAGATGCATTTATGGGATAGCTAGAGGAAACCGGTTGTGCATTAATATGCCAAAGGTCATCTGCGATCTTAGCAGCTTCATTTAGACGATTAACATCATTGGAAAATATTATGCTCCTATATTCTGCACTCATACCCATTGCAAAGGCATAACGAAGATGGTGATTATCGTTTTGATCAGCCTCTGAGAATTTTCTACGAAGATCACGCAGAAATTGCAAGGGTGAGCGATCACCAATGGTCTCCAAGTTATATAGTGCTGTGAATTTAACATGATCCGGAGTGGAAAACCTGCGAGTTAGTTGCTCCACTAATTAATCGTATGTATCGTTAGCATCAGAAGACAAAAGTTCCTCATAATCTTTTTGCATACCAGTGGGCAGTGCCCTATACAATGAAAGAAAGCTGAGACCGTTATTTTGTGGAGAAGCAACCCTGATCAACTGAGTGGACAATGTCAACCATTCTATATCGGAACGAAATTCAGGCAAAGAGGCCAAGTATGGCTGAGGAACAATAACAGGAGTGTTATTAGAAGTTGAACTAGTTGCCATCTTGTCAAGAAATTATGTATCTAAATTTAGAAGAAGAAAATATTTATTTTAAACTTAGAAGATAAAAAAAATTTAAATCTAGAAGAAAATCATTTAATTCGAATTTAGAAAGATAATTAATGCAATGGAAATTAAATTCTATAGTACCTAAACAAAAATGAATTCAATTTTGATGAGGTAATTATTTACGTTAATGACTGGGAAACTATTGATAAAAAATATTGTTAATGCACCAAACTGGGGAGTTATTTAATTTTTAATTTTAAGAATAAACGTCGCAGCGTAACTATAATTCGATAGGTTTGCGGAAAGCACATACGTATCTGGTAGGTATACCAAAGAAAACCTAGCTAAACAAAAAGAAATTGAACGATGCAAAAAGAAAAGATATTGATTTTAGTTCAATACAAACAAGGAAATGAATCGACACAAAAGTGAATAGGTAGTGAACGGCCGAAAATGAGAAATGATAATCGTAAAATTTAAAGAAACTTAGTAGGTATAACACTATTAAATTTAAAATAAATAGGTTGGTAGCAGAAATTGGCTGAAAAAACTAGGTAGGTATAATACACTGATCATTAGGTAGCTATAGCAGAAATGAGTTTAAAATGTAAGTAGGTAGCTAGCAGAATAGAGTTGAAAAAAAAGTAGGTATAACACAGTTAAATAGGTAGCTAGCGGAAATGAGTTGAAGAATCTAGGTATACCTAGGTGTTACACTGGTAAATAAGTAGCTATTTGAGAGAGAATTTAATACACTAAATTTAAAGATATTAATAAGTAGGTTGGTACTAATTTATTCCTCAAACTTGGTTGGTAGTGTTCGGACAAAGGGTGTCACCAATAAAGTGAGTATTTATTTATTTAATAGTTTTAGTTTAGTTTGATTAAAAGGTAATTAGATTAGATTGGGTTATTTAATGAATTTGATCAGTTTTACTTTATCACTTTTAGTTTAATTTTGGACCTTCATGTGGTAATAGAAATCTCTTGCAACGACAATTATAGACTGTATCAGAGGGGAAACTTGTGGACATTTGAAATATCCGCGAATATTTCAAAGTTTATGATGGCTACCCTTAACTTTTGACCAGAGCAAAATTTAGAGTTTGAACTAAACTATGGAACTATTCCTAGAATATTTGTCCAAATGCTTTGAAATTTCATACGAATACATATGAGTTCTATATGAATATACGTGCAAAATTTCAATAATGTGTGTTTTGTACTTTTTATGATATTAAAGATTTAGATAACTTGTTTTTGCCTACCCTTATATTTTGTCCGCTACTGTATATCTCATTTTCTATCAGTTATAGAAAGAAATTTTTTTTAGAGTTATCAGAGTACAGACATCCCCCGCTTCAGTTACCAAATCATAACTCGCTTTAGTTACCAAACGGTAACTAAAGCGAATAAAAGTAACAAGAAATTTATAATTGGCACTTCTTGATTATATATATTATTTACTATGAGTTATAGAAAGAATTTTTTTATAGAGTTATTAGAGTATATACTACGTATATAATCATATTATTAATAATATACAGTCTTCAATTGTATGTGACTGTGATGAAAAAGTTTAAACTCGTGCATTTATTAAATGTTTTAAAATCATCAATAGCATAAATTTTTTAGTTACCGAGAAATAAACACACAAAATTGTCTCCGTTTTCTATGTCTACGAACGGTTCTTATTTCGAAACATGACTGGAAATAAGTACCACTTTTACTAAAGTGAGTTGTACTTAAAGCGAGGCTTGCCTGTAATCACATTCACGTATAAACGACTTATTGGTACTGGCAATACTTAACGTACGTTGCCGATGTAGTGCTAGTGTTGGATTGGGCTAGTGCAAATCCGACGTTTTGTCAGCTCACTGACTTAAATCTGGGATATGAATTATAAATGTTTGATGAATAACTTATAAACGTCTTATTAATGAATTATAAACCTATTATTAGTATATAATGTTGCCGATGTCGTGCCGGTCTACGGCCAGTGCTATTTTTATATTAGAGGTGTATTAAATTTCGCTATACCTACAGAACACGTGAAGACAAAAGTTACTTCTCACAATGTAGTAACAGTTAAAGTGAGTATTTATTTATTTAATAGTTTTAGTTTAGTTTGATTAAAAGGTAATTAGATTAGATTGGGTTATTTAATGAATTTGATCAGTTTTACTTTATCACTTTTAGTTTAATTTATAGCTTAATATTCTACCAACCAAGGTTAAAGAAACACACACAAATATTTAATAATTAAATATTGAAATGATGCTTACCTATATAAGAAAATGATACACAATAATATAAATGATAAATCCTAATATAAATGATACATCCTAATATAAATAATGAGCAAATAAGAACTAAGTAATTTGATATGAATTGCGATTTGGCAATGCTTTGGAGGTAGGTAGGGTAGCCAGTAAATTGTAGGCTAGGCTGAGTAGGTAAGAAGGTAGGTTCCAGACTAAAACCTGCAATATAAATTTCATCTTTGCAAATCCATATATACAGTAATATTAATTGTTCCTACTCTATACATATATCAGGTATATTTATTAAATTCCCCAGCAAACATTGCAACGTCGGCCGTATGCTGGCGTGCATCGGTAACCTTATGGCAACGTCGTGCATCGGCAAATTGATTCATTTCGACATCGGCACAACGTCGGCTACACAACATACGGCCGTCAGATGGATATTATTTGTCGGCAGGACGTCGTTCTTACAACAGTCGGCCGACAGACTAATATTATTTGTCGGCACGATGTCAATACCCAACAATCGGCCGCTTGATAGATATCAAGTGTTGGCACGATGTTGGCAAAACAACTATAATTATACATGCAAATTAATATTAAGTATTTGTCGCTGCGATGTTGACAAAACAAATAGCAGCCACTTACTATGTAAAAAATGAATGTAAAAAAATTGATGTAATTTTTTTTGTAAAAAATTATGTAAAAAAATTTATGTAAATTTTTTTTTGGTAGCTAAAGAAATATTAATTTGAAAAAAATATGGTAAAAAAATTATGTAAAAAATGTAGGCCTATATCAAAAATGTATGTAAAAAATTATATAAAAATACTATGTACCTACAAAAATGTACCTAGGCCTATGTAAAAAAATATAAAATAGAGTTACATGTTGCGATCCATTGTTTAATACTATCATTTATAAATCATATAAAGAGTTTTA
Source organism: Caprella mutica (assembly GCA_947561585.1). Lineage (NCBI taxonomy): Eukaryota > Metazoa > Arthropoda > Malacostraca > Amphipoda > Caprellidae > Caprella > Caprella mutica. The sequence goes on along the minus strand of CANNZV010001188.1, from coordinate 273,419 downwards.
AATTATCCTAGTAATATTAAAAATAAAAATTATTGAATCAATAAAACCACAAAATGTAGGTATATTCATTTTAGTTACTCCTTACATAAATATTCTGTGACATATAAGTTCTTTTCGTTCATATTACGAACTTCTTCATAAAACATACATTAATTTTGCAAATTAATTTGCGCTTTAGATCTCCCAGACGTAGGTAGCTATATCATAAACCATTTGCCGCACAGTGGATTATATACATAAGTATACGGGGACAAAGTGCGAACGCCACGTGAGACTCGCAGGAGGTTTCTCCTGTGGTTCACATTTCTTTGAGTAAACAAAGTGAAAGTTGTAATTAACTTTTTGCAATTTTGTTTACATATTCGTGTTCACGAATATCATTTACTTCCTTTTGCTCCATAAAAGTAATACATTTAATGTATAAGCGAGCATATTAGTATTTTAGACTAGTTAATGTGAACCGTACGTGGTCGCCACCTGTGGGTCACATTTATATTAATTGAGTGTGATTGGCATATTCTAATAGTATTCTCATGGTATAATATTAAAATGCACACTTCAAGATGCATAAATCAACACTGGATATTTATTCAAATGAATAGATTACTCATTTATTACTCATGAGAACCGTACGTGGTCACCACCTGTGGGTCACACTATACTCATGTGAACTGTAGGTGGTCACCACCTGTGGGTCACACTTATCTAATTTGAGTGTGATTAGCGTATTCTAATGGTATAATATTAAGATGCAAACTTCAAGATACATAAATCTTTAAGATTTTTGTGACATGAAACTGTTAATGTAGTTTGTTGTATCCGCTAGTTTGTTGTACTGCACACTTCATGATTGTTTAATGACCTGGCAGGGGGGTTCGGGGGGCGGCACGCCCCCCGATATACGTATTTGTGATGTTATATTTGAAATAAACGGCAGATGTACCTTTCCAAACCCCCAAACAAAACGGTCATAACCTAATCTATCGGAAAATTAATTGTGCTATATCTCGAAAACGAAGAGTTTTCACAACAAATGGTATTCCTGAAAAACGTCTTAAAATAGCTTTTTTAACCTATTGTTGATGTCAAATTACCAAAAATCCTAATTAAGATAGATATCTATATTTTAAAAAACGTGACCCACAGGAGAAACCTCCTGTGAGTCTCACCTGGCGTTCGCATTTCCTTCCCGTATGTTACTCATTATATATTATCCAAAACGTTCTTTTAAAAAGACCTTGATACCGATAATTTAAATATTCTTGGGAAACTCGACCTCAGATTTTATTCATTGATTAAAATTATCCAGTACAAATTTTGAGAAATACTTTGGTAACTATATGAAAATTATAATGCTATTATAGGTACCTAGAATTAGTTATCGTAAACTATACGAGCGTCGACATTATTGGAACAATGCGAGCAGAGCAATGTAGCGTCACTGCGTCAGTCCAACGACACTCTAAATCTGTTATATACCGCCAGTTAAATATTAAATAGGTACCATAAATTTGTTAACCAGACTAATTCTACTTCGTATGAGTTATAATTAGGTACCCATGTTATCGCAATATAAAAAAGTGGTAGTAGAGCCAAAGAGAACTTTCTACCAGGCTTTTCAATTTTAAAGTCTCCCATTAAGGTAAGTACCTATGTACCTACCTAGCATGTAGACTATGACCGTTAGGTCTGACTTGGTATGTACTAGATATGCTATCCGTTATGCGAAATAGCATTTTATGAAGTGTCATGGTCAATTTGGTTGTCACCATGTCAGCCAAACTTACTCTGCTTGATTGATAATATGATATAATTTATAAAATATTAGGGCCTAATTATTAATTATCTAGAGGCTAGGTTGAAGTTTGAACCTTAAGCTTAAGGTAGGTTCCTGGTAGACACTAGACATTATTAGTGCTGCTGTAACCTAAACCTAGTGTTGATGAAGTCTTAGTCTTGTCTGTAATCTGTGCTCAGTAGCTAAGCTAGGTGTAGGTACCTATTCGGCTATTTGGTGCACTGAACTGTGAACTCTTTACTATTCTAAGATTAAAGAATCTGGAGAAAAGATGCCATCAATTTTTCATAATTTTGGCTAATGACTAGTCCTCCAATATTTCCCATGTTTAAATTTTTGGTAATATTATTAATATAGGATTATATATAGCATAAAGTCCTCTGACATGACAAGAAACTTTATTTTGGAGAAATAATTAAGCAATATTATATATGTGCCAAGAGTACCTTTTACAGTTTACTATATATTCCCATATAGTAATTACTACCTAATTAATAATAGTATATTCCATTAATACCATTAAATTTACTAACTACTTATTTTTGGAGAAAAAATGTTGAAAGTTTCAAGTGTTGGAAGATTACCAGACTGCAGGAACTGGTGGCGTGTTCTCCAAGAAATCCTCTATTTTGGCTTCTGTTCTCGGTAAAATACATGTGAATATAGGAGGAAATTAAGGATTGTTTGCACAGAATATGTTAAAATGTCCCATGTTCTGCAGACTGGGGCCAAGATTAGCCAAATTAAGGGAAAATGTTGGTAGCTTTTTTGCTGATTTTTGTATTTAATCCCCCCCATCTTATAGAATAATAGAGGCTGGCAAACGCCAAAGTTCCAAACTGTAGGCCAATTGCCATTTCTAAATCTCAAAGGATTTCTGAAAATTTATATGGGATATGATCTTTGATGGGCACATAGGAATTAATTCTAAATTTGAAACTAATTTGACATTAGTACCTGAGTTTATGATCCTTTGAAATCATGAAATGACTGACTGCAAAAGATGGGTGATTGGTGAAGTTGTGAAATTTATCTGGAAAATAATGAGGCCTTGATTGACCTTCTGCAATATCCGGCGACAATTTTCCAATTAATTTCTATTTTTACATGTAATTATTGGAGAGTATTTTGCAATTTTGGGTCATTTTGGCGAGAAATTTGAAAATCTTTGGAGAGAAATTTGAAATTTTTTGGAGAGAAATTGTCTGAAAAATTAAATATCTGGAGACTGACTGGGAAATGTAAGCCAAGTATTTGGATTCAACTAACTTATCCTGAAACATGGCCAAAAGTCAAAGGAGTTCAGTGCACCCAATGCAGTGGGCGTCATCATCAATCATGTCATGGACACCATCCACAGCCACAACTGTGTTAATTCCACAGTTCCATCAGCTTATCAGTGAAATTTTTCCCCTTTGAAAATAATATTCTATAATTCTAGCAAAGTCTGTGGATATTCAGCTATTTATTTCTGTGCTACAATTAATTTTTACTGGTTAACTTGGGAGAATATTGGTGAATCAGCCATATTATAATTATTGAAATTATATATGTAGATTGTTTTATCTTTTTGTAAAGTCATTGGTTTTTTGTGCACCAAAACAGACTGGGACACTAGCTTACAGCAACAATAGTAATAATGCCTACATTTAAGGCTTAACTTAATTATTAATAGTTAATATAGCCTATTATCAATCAACCAGAGTTTCAATGTCTGATTGTACTAGTTAGTCACCAAGGTTACTAATTAATATATGTGACTGTATGATTAAATTCTTCACCATATATATTTCAATTTATAAAAAAAATAGTCCAAAAAGATTGATGGTTAGGACTAGGTACTGCCTACTGGGTGCATTGGAATGCATGCATTATTTTTGCCTATAGTAAGTATTTCTTTAAGCACAACTCTGAAATCTTTGCTAATAATTAAGGCTATTGTTAACAAAGATTGTACTGCTAATTTTAGTAATAGACCAGCTTGCAAAGTGTGTCAATGTCACCAAAGATATATGGAAACGTTTTTTGAGGGGAAATATATCTTTGCAAGATCTTGAACTATTTTGTAATTAATTCCTATATTTACATGTAATTATTGCATGCGTTTTGGAGATATAGCTAGCTTGCTAACTATAGATAAACAAATATAGTATCCACCAAATGACTAAAAAGGATTAAACCTATTTTGAAAACTGAATGAAGTTGATAATTCATTTACATGCCAATAACAATGGACAGCATTGAAAGTGTGCAATTAATTGGGTGAAATGGAGATTATTTTATTTGGAAAATTCTATACATATTTAAACTCATAATTTATAGAAATTGTTTTGAAATTAATTTTTCATGTAAATTTAAGAACGATTGTGAATATATATTTCATATAACTAGCTGCATGACTTCTTTCTCAAGCTTGCAAAGTTGTGATTATCTTCTTTTTGACAAATAGCTATAAGATGATTGTTGTTAAGTTTTGATGACTGTTCCATAATAATGACACCAACTATTTCCTTTATAGTTAGCTGCTGATTACATCAAGCTGATGAGGTATGCAGGCATTCTTCCGCCACAAATCCCTCAAAGGAATAGCCATGGACTGCATGGTGTCTGTGAAGATTGGCAAGATGTACTTCAGTCTCTGTCTTCTAGGAGGTGGAGAGGCAGACCCTGTCTATGCTGCCTTCTTCTCAGTGGATATCCCAATACAGGTGTGTCTTCATCATTCATTTAACTCGAGATAATGAATAACTGTGATTGAATAACTTGCATATAAAGCAATAATTTTTAATGTAAGAACCTTTAATAAATGTATTAACTCAAGAATTTGCGTAGTGCATACATTTAAAATCGTAGTATGCGATGAAGGGCCATTATTTTTTAAAACTGATGGCCTTTCATGGTAGATTAAAGAAAATTTGTTCACTATTCACGGTGAATCTCTTACTCAGGAATCTACATTCACTACAGAGGAATTTTACTGTATTACATGCAAGGTTCACTTTGAATATATCACATGTTCTTGTGAGTGATATGTAAGGTTGATCTTGAAAATATCTTCTATAATTAATTAAAATTTTGAATGATGTTATCAACTCCTAATATGAATTTTGGTTATTTGACAAGATACCCTTTTTTCCATGGATATTTTTTTGGTCAATAAATTCTATGTCTTTTCAGCTTAAGTACGTCGTATGCTAAATGTGTGACGTCATCAATCTGGATCACCTGAAGGAAGAGCAGTTCGAAATGTACCCTCACATTGCAGAGATTGAGCGCAACTGAGAGAAAGTCTTTGAAATCTCCACTCAATAAGGAGGGAGAGATGCAACTCTAGAACTCTGCCTGCAATCAGAAGCTCTGAGGAAAGAAGATTGAGAGTTTCTTAACAGGTAAATAAAGTGGTGCATTGCCTACATTAACGTGCTTTCGATAACCTTTATGACCCTAGGAGATCTATCCTAAAGCTAGTTGTGGTGAATGGAAGAAAAGATGTTAGCTCTAGCCTCTAAGTTTATGCTGTTTAACTAGAAGGTCTCAGATTTTGGGTTACATAGGCTTAATTTACTATCACCTCTTCATTTTCCTCTTGGATCCGTTTGTGAAGTCTCTGGTGCTTGTGAGCGTCATATTACTTGGTAAGTGACTGTATTCACAGAGTAGCTTTTCTGCATCCATGAGCATGTTATTGACGGTGGTACATGATTTTGCTCGTGTAGCCAGTCCTTTCTGACTGCTTTTTTCAGTCCCTTGTACTTATTTCCTTTTGACGTCAGTGATATGACCAGAAATGGTCGGAGCAGACGTTAAACCCCTACCAATTTTCAATTTCTTATAAATTATTTATCACTTGTAACCTCTAACGCTATATTTGAATAAATATTATACTTATAGTCTATAATATGCTAGTTACATCAATAGCTTTTATTAATTTTTTTGTATAGCTATACGAGGTATATTACACTACTTCTGCAATAATTTATTCATCATTATTGTTTCATCCATCAGGCAAACTTTCCTGATTTCATATCACTGAAGACGCTGAAGAAAAATTCAAAGTCTTGATCTATGATGAAAAAGACAAGAACAATGTTGCTTCTATGATATTCATGAATGGACCGAGACAGAACAGGTGAGAACAGTGATAGTTGAGCTTTTGGTCTTTACAGTAATGCAATTGGCAGATCTTATTTATAAGAGAACCATGATTTTTTAGATACAATTAATTTATTATTTATAAGGGATTTGCTTATATCTTATTCATGAATTTGTTTAAAATTCTCCATCTCATTTCTCTTCCTTATCATATCAGACTCTGACTTCAGGGAGTTGACTCTGAAGATCACCAACTGTGTGAATGCAATAACTGACAAGAGCATGAGGAGACCTATTCAGAGGGAAAGCAGACCTAAGAGGCACGAGAGAATCATTACTGACAAGAGGTAAGTAAATACAAGAGTGATATATGGCGCTACTATTGCTGTTTCGATTCTTTCCTTAAATTGAATGTGCTTAACGGACGATTGAAAATTGTCATTGTTCTTTAGAAATTTTTACATATCTGCAAAAATGACTTCGGTACCAAATTTTAATCCTATACAATTTTATAATTTTATTCTTTCCCGTAGGACTAAATTCGAAAATGAACCTTTGAGGTCCATGCGAAGAAGCAGCATACAGGTCAGGGCCGTCAGGCTGTTTCAAGGGTTAGATCTGCTTCCCTAGCACCCAAATACTTACGAAGCTGGCATTGTTCATCCTTAGTGAAGGGCCAAGTTGAAGGCTTTGGTGGAGAAGGCCCTCATGGCAGAGCAAGCTAAGGTCATGTGACTGAAAGTGACAGGCATGTCTACACTCTGATGCCCAAGCATTTGTTTCGTTGAAAGAATGGCATTGACACGAAACATAAGTGATTAATGTGTGGAATAAATTTAAAAGACATCTGCTGTATTATTTCATTTGTCTTTCCTTTATAAATTTCAGAAGTTATGATACATAATGGAACATTATCCAATAGGTAGTTATAATTTGTAATATTCCAAATTTAGGCCATTTTATTTTCGAAATCTTTATGCAACTACTAGCCGCCATCTAAAAGATCCTGGCAAACATCGTTGTACCGATACTAGCCATCATCTAAATGATGACTGCACTCCGACGCTTTGCCGCTCGTTGCCGACATTGGCCTGGTTGCACGGGTACGTTAACCCAGCGTCTTGCCGACGTCTTTTAGTGCATGCACGATGGTAAACCAATGTCTACCGATACTGGCTAAAGTCGGATGCCTGCATCATTTAGACATTGGCTAGATGTACCACTGTTTGCTGGGTCTAAACACAACTTACCCTATTAAGGGAATATAAACTTTAGTAAAGGAGCTCTGTAGTTTGGTATTGATGCAGGAGCAGATAAGTATAGCACGAAATTAACTGAGTTATTGTGAGTGAAAGAGGACGCTGCAAATGCTAGGCTACTTATATACCCTGTCACTAATGACTACCTGGCAACTTTCGTATGCCAGTTATTCTATTTATTTTGAATTTAATCTATTATTTTTACTGAAACTATAAACTAAAAATTATTATTGAACTAAACATAAACATCAAAGGAAACTACTTAAATATTGAAAAATGAAAAGTACCTAATACTAACTAAAAATATAATTAACATTGTACAGACAATACCAGACATGTTCCGAACAGAGGGAACAAAGAAACATTCTAGAAGAAATTAAAATATTATGGAAACTTAAAATTAGAACATGACAGTGCCAAAATAATATATATGGTGTCACCACACAGTCTTATAAATACATCTTGTATATCAAAATCAGAGGGAAACAATATACATATTTACCTATTTAAACTCAAATCCTACCTAAGCTAATTTAACCAAATAATAATATTTTAATTTAAAATTGAATAGAAAGTTTAATTTACAATTTTAATAATTATTTCAATCGGAAAAATAACTTTTTATACAAATATATGATTTAACTAGCGGCCAGGCTCATTTAAAAAAAGTAGAGAAAATGTTGAAGTAATAATAGAAGGGATAAAAGGCCCATGTATACTAAATTGCCAGAAACAGCTACAAATTGAAATATATACTTAATTGATGATTTTAAATTGGCTATTTGGTGTGATTAAAGTTGGGAGATATCGTTTCTCACCTAATCTCTCTGATATTCTGGCCACAACTGCCAAATAGATCCGGTAGACCAGTATAATAAATATACTGGTACATCAATAAAATCACTGGATTGGTTAACCAGTGTTTCCCTTCATTGGGCCAGTGCTGTTTGGCAACCGTTGGCCCAGTGTCGATCGTTAACCATACATTGGCCCAGTGTGTAATACCTCTGGCGTGTCAATGCCCGATCGTGCCTTTACAATGCCAACGTTTACCGACGCTGGCCTGATAGTGTAATTTTATCAGGGATATAATTCATGTCTGTTTTATTGATCATTTCTTTTACTTATCTATAAGAAATAAGGTCTTAAACATATACTACCTAGGAGATGAAACTAGCGCTAGTTAACTGCTAAACTGTAGTTCCTATGAAAAACAATTAAGGAATAGAATAATGGAAATACAATTTAACCAATGCCTACATAGTCAGTAATTGATAAGAAAAAAAAATTAGTAGTGACTAAGTGTAGGTAGTACAACCAATTTGTCTGAAATTTGATGGGATGATTGGTCAATGTCCAGGAACCATCTGGTATAGTTTTGGGACCGATCCGGTCAAAGGTCAAGGTCATTTATAACTAAATTACTCAAAAAGTGTGAAACCATATTGCATGAAACATGGTGGGACGATTGGTTATTATCCCGTTACCAGTTTATTGAATTTTGGGAGAGAAAGGGTCAAAGCGGCGGCGAAGGCATGCGCTCTACCGAGAGCTCATAACCTAGTTTATTTATTTATCATCTTGTTATCCGCATACCTGAAATTCAGTGAAATGGTTGATCTATGTCCTGTGACCTTCTGGTAGAATTTTGGGAGCGACCCGGTCAAAGGTCAAGGCCATTGTCATTTATAACTCAAAAAGCATTGAACCATATTGCATGACGATTGGTCAATATACAAGAACCATTTTGTTAGATTTTGGGAGCGATCGGGTCAAAGGTCAAAGATTAAGGTCAAGGCCATTTATAACTCAATAACTCAAGAAGTATTCGACCTGGTCAATGTCCAAGGACTATTTCGTAGAGTTTTGGGAGAGATCCGGTCAAAGGTCAAGGTCATTTATAACTCAATTACTCAAAATGTATTGAACCATATTGCATTAAACTTGGTGGGACGATTGGTCATTATTAAGGTTGTGACATTGCATATTTTGCATATGCTTTTCTAAAACGCAGATGCTTATTTGATTCGCATATGCATTTATCAACAATTCAACATGCATATGCAATTATAAATTGGCTTATGCATTTAGCAATATGCATATGCAATTACTAATTTGCATATATGCATTTATAAAAATGCATATGCATTTACCAATATGCATATGCATTTATAGATATGCATATGCATTTGCTAATATGCATATGTATTTATAAATATGCATATACTTTTATCAATAGGCCTATCCTGAAGCTGTCTGTGGTGAATGGAAGAGAAGGGGGGTGGCGTCCCTTGGGCCCCAAACTGATGTAATTTGGATTATGGATAGTATATTTTTTCGTTTTTTTACCATGTTTATCATTTTTTAACGCTACTTGCAGTTTCAGAGGATATCGCTAGGGTTATGCTCTTCAACTACGAGGTATTAGATTTTGTGTTAGGTAGGCTCGTAGGCTTCATTTACTATCGCCTCTTCATTTTCCTCTTCCGTCCGTAAGTGCAGCCACCGGCACTTTTGTCCCTTTTCATCACATTCCTTAGTAAGTGACTGGATTCACTGAGTAGCTTTTCTGCATTCATGAGCATTGTCACCGACGGTGGTAAGTGACTTTGTTCATAGAGCCACTTTCCTTTCTGACTGCTTCTTCTAGTCCCTTGTATTTAATTTCCTTTTGACGTCAGCAATATGGCCTTTGGTTTCGAAGTAGACGTTAAACCCCTACTAAATTAATTATCAATATGCAATTGCATATAGTATGAATTATTATGCATTTAATAGTAATGCTCCAAATTCAAAATGTCAAGTATTTCAAAAGACTCAATTGTTTCAGAGAACGACACATTATATTGTTGGCACTATAAGTCTATAGGATACTATATTAGTGAAGTGAATTTTCATGGCTACCAGTTATTTAAGAACAGAAACTAGGTATTTACTGACCACCTGTGTCTGTAATCTTTTATTATTATTATCCTACTCTTTATTTATATTATTGTAGGTGTTACTTTTAGCTTCATGGCGCCATATAGTTAATCATATTCTCTAATTATTTAACAAAAATTCAAAGTCATATTCATCAGCAAAACTAAACGATAGAACACATAAAGGTATATATCAAATAAATTAGGGTCTTTGTTCAACCTCCCACCAGATATAAACAGCTGGAAGTGCATATATTGCCTTCCTTTCAAATGCATATGCCTTTTGTTATATGCATTATCTTTAAGTGCATATGTTTTATCTGCAAAACATATGTATTTTCTCAAAAAAGCATAAAAACTTTTGCATTTGCAGTATATTTCCCAGTGCATATTGTCACAACCCTAGTCATTTTCCAGTTACTATTTTATTCGATTTTGGGAGAGAATGGATCAAATCGGTTGCGAAGGTATGCGCTCTACCGGGTGCACATAATCTAGTTTTTAATGTTTTTATAAATGAGGCCTAATTAAGTTTCAAATCAATTATCTGCATACTTCATGAAATTTGATAACATATATTTAATTCTATTATATGTTTTCAACAGTTTTGTAATCAAAACTACAATATCCTTTTTACTTCCGACTTGTTAATTTTCAGTCCTAAGAAAAAAAATGTACACAGTTTGTTTTGAATGACAGTTAGGTAGGTAAAATCAATCTAATATTAAATATTTGTGTAAAGGTATAAAATAGTAGATTCTTATTATAGAAACGTTTATATTCTTCATGAATTGATTTACATCATAAACATAAACAAAGAGTGTATAATCTTTTTCTTCAGCATCATATTAGCGTTTCATACAATTTTTGTTCAATGAGTATGAATTTTTTTTAAAGTGTGTAAAAAAATATGTATACTGAACCTATCTTAAGCTGTTTGTAGATTAATGATCCTAAAACTTAGTTCTATAATATTGTTTAATAAACTCCATTTTTACCCTGAGCCAGGAGAGAATTTTAAATAAATTTGATAACTCATAAATAAGGATCGAGTAAAACACTGTAATGCAGAGAAAACTCCATTCTTTATTTTACAGCTAATAACTTCTACACAACTGCACATTTTCCAAAAGAAACTAGTCACTATTTTACACTATATACTGGTGCAATAATGAGTTAACATCAGTATAATACTGCTTAAACATCATAGGGCAGCTTTTTAATGAAGCTACAGTGAAACTCTCTTAATAGTAACATACAAAGTTATTGCACAAACATCCTTTAAAAATGAAATATTCTCAAATTAAATCACTGCTTCAGAACAGAATTGTAATACACATTGAAGCAAGCCTTGGAAAAAAATTAATGGTTCTTGATAAGAAAGAGTGACTGAATTCAATGATATAATTTTAACAGTCTTCAATAAAGTGCATGGAATTTTCTTTAGATGTGAATGGCTTCTTTTTATGCATAATTCGTTCGAAGCAGAGACTCAGGATGTGAATAAGTTAATTGCAAGAATTTGAGCAGAAGAACGCATATCTTTCATCTCTTTTCAATAGATTAATTTTCATAATGGGTATATATTGCACGAACTAAATTAAGAAACATTGAGGGTTTGGATTTCTAACAAGTTCTTGAGTTAAAGAACCTAAACACAGTTAGAAATGCGAGTAAAGTATTAAATTAAAGCCCAGCTACTTTAAATAATATCTAAAGAAAACATTATACACAATCACAGAGGGGAAGTTTCAATTTAGTTTATCAATTTGTAACTTTATCTAGCAAATCTTTGGCCTTGAATATAGTCTAATAACAAAAAAGAGACGGTAAAAACGTTAAGGTTTTAGTTACATATATCTTTATCTATTTCCATGAAGCAACACAATACAAACCAGAGAATTAAAGAGATAGCACCTACTTAGGAAGAATGACTGTAAGCCGTGTTAGTGTAGGGGCCAGAGTAAATAGAGGAGCCTGTGGTGCTATCGTCCTTTCTTCTTCTTCTGCGACTGATGAGAACAAGAACGGCTGCAATGACACAGATCATAAGAATGAGTCCAGCAATGGCAATACCTATGGCAAAAGTTCTGGGTGAGAGACAGAACTTGTCTGGATCATTTAGTTCTTCCTTTTCAACTTTGCTGATCCCGTTTGAGTCTTGGTAATCTGGTTCAGGGAGCTGGAGGGAAACAATCGTGATTTATAAAACTGATTATTTATTTTAAAGCAGCGATTTATTTAATATTATTAGATCATATACAAGACAGTAAGAAGGTGAAAAGTGTTTTTTTTTCCAAAACTTTGTTTGTAATGGCTCATAATTTAGTTTCGAGACACTAACCTCCTCCTCTTCGTTGACGTAAAGTCCACTAAAGACTTCAATGAAGAGTTCTTCATCAACATCAGCTTGAACTTCAGTGACGTCACGCCTCTTACGCTTCAAATTCTGCCCATTTTCACATACAGGAGGCTGAAAATAAGACAAATTATATCAGGATAGAACTTAGAGAGAGACAACGCAATGAACTTTACTCTGAAGTAACTAGGTAGGTTTCAGGAATTCGATTGACTCACAACATCGGCACAACCGCCAGCATTCTTGATGCAGAGTCTGATGTTACATTGGTAGTAAACAGAGTCAGTGTAGGGGAATTTGTGGGCTTGGAACCGAACCACGGCTGTTGTTTTACTCTTGCTGTATTCGAATGGTCCCAGAATCTCATAGTCCACAGGACATCTGTAAGAGATATTGAAATTAATGATAAAACAAATGAATTTCAAATTATATTCTGAGTAGATGTACATCTAGACAAGTACAAATTATCCGAAGGATAATACTACAACTCACCCTTCACCGTTGATGAGCATTTGTTCACCCCATCCCAATCCATCTCTGACGAGGCAGTTGGTGACCATCATGCCGTAAATCTCCTGGTTATCGAGTGTGATCACCATGGTGAGGGGGTCTCCAATCCTCACATTCTCTGCCACCTGTCTGTCCGATGGTTCCCCAGAGAAGATCCTCATGTAGCAGCCAGGCATGGGTGCAGTGGCAGTCAAAGGAGTGGATTCTATCAGACTGTTAATAGGTAAATGGTTAGTCAATTGGTAAATAAAGAGTATTGGACTATTTGAATAATATCGTATCGAGCGGAATGTTTTTTTCATAATTTTTTCCTTTACCTTGTACCATTGACATCTTCTTTGCCATCAGCTCCAAATTCACCACTGAAAGACAACCAAACTTGAAGTTATACTACATAAATAAAATAATTTAACAATATATCGAGTATTAATCATTCTTAATACACTCATTATTAAATTGAAAACAGGTCTCTATGATCTAAGTTTAGTACTTTGCCCGGTCAAGACTTATAATAGAGTTAATTGCCTCACACTGTGCCAATCGTAGCGCTCCGTTAGAGTGCTTCCAACAAAGGGAATAAATACCACCATTACCTCATTAATTAACAAATTTTATTGTTGTAGATATTTAATTGGCTGTTTCCTCTCATCTGTCAAATGTACATTGTTAAGTCATTCACATGCTAAGTGTGTGTGCGTGCATACATGTGGAACCGAACCTGGAAGTTAGTTAATTTAAACTACAGTTAGAAATATTTAGACATAAAAAACGAAATGAACCTCATTTAAAATATTACCTCTTTATATTTTAATTCATTCTATTTTGTTAGTCGAAGAAGAAAAATAGAAAATAGAAATGAAACACTGAATGTATGCATGCAAATTCATATTTTTTGATTTACAAGAAACACCGACTCTGAAGATTGAAACCATTTTCAAGTAGCAAAAAAATCCAATTCTCTTTGTTAGTGATTCAGAACAATATTAGGGTACAAAAGAGTGGTTCACAAACCCGTCGTTCCGAAGATTACCTCCAGGGAGACGCGTTCCATCGCTATAGGTTACCAAACGAATGGGGCAGAGAGAAAGAGTTAATAAATAGGAGAATAGGTGATAATGTAACACCAAAAAGATAAGTAGCGATGAGGGGAAAATCAAAACTACAATAAATACAAGAGTTTATAGAGTAGGAGATGGGTAAGCAACAGAAAACTTGTAGTAAAATCATAAGGAAATATATTCTGAAGTCATGTTGTGACAACCTTTATGTTATTATTTAAATAAGCTTTTCAATTGTTATAACAATTCGTTAAAATGAAAAGAAAAACTTTTGGTAGACAGTCGCCATGTTGTGATTTGGTGTCAAAGAGAGTATGCAAAATAGGGGCAAAGCATTGGATTTATTTGATAAATATTGAATTTTAATGATGTAGCTTTTTTCTAATACTAGGCGAAAATAGATAAAAGGAATAATATACTTCAAGATTGAATATATTGACAAAAATCAAAATGGTGGCGATTCTGAATTTTGACCTCTACCATTGAAAACAATGCATTTATGACTGTGTGTAGGCGTTAGAGGAGTTTATAAGAAGAAATATTTAACTGTTTAGGGGTCGTACAGAACATTTAGTCTGAGACACGTTCATCAACAGAGTATAAATATATTTGGTGAACTGCACGCTCTGTGAATGCGTAAATTAGCAGCGATGTTATTTGCTCAGGAGTAAAAAATAAATAAGGTTGCTGGTGTCTGTTCTTATACATCACGCACTGATTAGCTCCACATGTAAAGTAAATAAAGTAAAGCAACTCATGTAAAGTAAATAAAGTAAAGAACTCATGTAAATAGCATCACAGTCGGTAAAATTGGCAGCTGTGAGAAGAGGAGTAGAAACATTTCCATGCTTTCAAACATGCTAATTGGTAGAAGAAGATGCGATAAAAGGGAAATGTGAGACATGCTGCAGTAAAGGTAGTTAATGCCTGACAGAGGGTACAGTAACGGCTTGTTTCAAAGGGCCAGTACACTTATAGTTGAACAATGATGGTACATTTTAGGTCACACCACAGCTGTTTGCAGTTCTTTTTAGACACCCATGAGAAATTCTTTTTAATTATTCGCATTGTTAAATTTTGACTGAACATGGAGGTTATTTGAGGCAAGTATGAGAGAACCGTAACTGTAATATGTTTCCTGTTTGCTTCGTTACGTTAGCGGTTCATTTTTTTAAATTGAAGTAAATTGCAATTGGAGCTATGGACCGAGGAAATGGATTATATAGGTAGTAAGAAAACAGATATCTTGTGTATCCAAGCCTTAGTCACAGTATATATAGCTGCATGTATTGAAATAACTTACATTGCAGATAATAAAGTGATCGCCCCTCACAGTATATTGTCTTACCTCACATTGAAGGCATTGGTAATAGTTTTCTCTTGCGTCTGGTACTTGCATCTGATGTGGTAACCTCTGCCCTGGTTAGTAACCAGTTTGCGGTGGGGCTGTACCACCACGGTGTTGAAGTACTCAATACCGTCATCCTGGGTCGGGGGGGGGGGGGGGGGGGGATTGGGGTCATTAGGGCAACAGGGGTGACAGTACTAAGATATTATCACTCTTGGGAGTTCTATCGAAGTAACATGATTTATAGAATTAAAAAAATGTGTTTTTCTATTTTATTCAGAAATATTTTGATTTTTGTTCAATAAATTATTGTAACTTTCTTTTAATAGATTACTACCATATTTTACGATAGAATTAACCCCAATATAATGGCCTCTGACATGGAAATGTTGATTCCAATAAAAGAAAGAGCAGTCCCCTAACATTATGTCAAAAATTAGAGATTATTAAAAAAGGGTAAATAAAATTATTTTAAGAAAAATGCATTCTTTTGCCTCACACTTAAATCAATACATAAATAAAATTGTATAAAATATGTGCTTTTGTATATAAATAAACATTTTACTTCACAACTTCTTTTTCTTTCATTATTTCGCCGGATACATTATTTACGGAACACAAAATTTACGGACTGATTAGTTGTCCGGAATTGAGGTACTTTATTGCTTATTGTGTATTTTGTTAACGTTAAAGCAATTGTACTATTATTCAGTGTTTCGTGTATATCTGATGTCAATGATTTACTTCACCAATAGATTGTTAACCAGAAATATATTTAATGTAGTCCCTACCGAACTGAGGTGATAAACCATTTACCCTGCGGGAAAGTTATAGTCGGTCACAGAATATGCATATAATAACAATATATCCCATGTCACACCCACAGCTTAACCCTGGGCACCACCCCACTCACCAGCTCCGTACTCATGGTGTTGCAGGCCTTCAAAGGCAGCTTGTACAGCACGGGGTTGATCTGCTCTGTGAAATCTGCCATGCAGGTGGAGTTCTTCGACAGTCCCTTGGGGTAGATCATGCCGTTAAACTTTATGGAGGTGTCTATGGACACCACGATGTCATTGCTGTTGCAGAAGATTCGAACATCTTTCACAGTGTTCTCCATCACTGCAATCAAAAGAAGAGACAATGTAAAGAAACTGAGGAAATGAATGTATAGGGGAACTGAAGACAGAATAACGAGTTATAAGATATTGCAATGGGAAGTATTTTAATAGACAGGGAAGAGTGAAATCCTGTTGCTGATTATCAGCATCTAATTTTCGTGATAATGAATACATTGATATACTTCAAATGTTATTGGTTGAGAAAATAAAATCTACAAGTTTTAATAATAGTGAAGATGATTCACTGTCTTATTTCAAGTGTATGGAGATTAATTTCTCCCATCATTAGTTCTTTACAAAGTTCATGGAATTCTTTCCAGTTTTCCTCAACTCTTTTCACATTTCTTTACGGTTTATAATTCATTGTTGTTTTGAAGTGCAATGGCGTAGCACGAATCTCATTCATCATTGTCCGTTGTCGAAGATGGCTACTGTTATTTTACATCAAAAAATACGTTATATATAAATCGTACTTTCAACAGCAATTAACAGTAGTACCGATACCTTCTAGCAAGGGAAAAATGTATTTTATTGTAGCAAAATTTAAAGAGAGGAATTTGTGAAAAAATAATGGAATTTAAAAAGTTTTTATCTTATGCAAGATTCTACTTATTCAGTAAATTGAAATGTAAGTTAAACGGAAATAAAAGGCAAAAGCAAATGCTATATAATTAAGTGAATTAGATTTTCCATCCAAATTAAAAATTTAATTTGTTTATTATTTTGATCTGTATCAAAGAATACATTAAAGTACCAAATAAAAAATTCATCCATCAAGTAATACATACCCATTAAAATCATACTAACTGTTCTTACAAGTTAAAAGCATACACCATTATTCCCTGGTTAACATTTTAAGGTGTGTGTACTTTTTATAACATCACAACCTAACATTAAAGTGTTTATTGCTGCTTGAAACACTTTCAAAGATTTAAAGGCTTAAACACCACAAACTGGAAGAAAGAACTAAATAGTAGTGAGTTGAAGAACTAAATAGTAGTGAGTTGAAGAACTAAATAGTAGTGAGTTGAAGAACTAAATAGTAGTGAGTTGAAGAACTAAATAGTAGTGAGTTGAAGAACTAAATAGTAGTGAGTTGAAGAACTAAATAGTAGTGAGTTGAAAAACTAAATAGTAGTGAGTTGAAGAACTAAATAGTAGTGAGTTGAAGAACTAAATAGTAGTGAGTTGAAAAACTAAATAGTAGTGAGTTGAAGAACTAAATAGTAGTGAGTTGAAGAACTAAATAGTAGTGAGTTGAAGAACTGAAATAGTAGTGAGTTGAAGAACTAAAATAGTAGTGAGTTGGAGAACTGAAATAGTAGTGAGTTGAAGAACTGAAATAGTAGTGAGTTGAAGAACTGAAATAGTAGTGAGTTGAAGAACTGAAATAGTAGTGAGTTGAAGAACTGAAATAGTAGTGAGTTGAAGAACTGAAATAGTAGTGAGTTGAAGAACTGAAATAGTAGTGAGTTGAGTCAGCTTGTGAGGAAGGAGACTATTAGAGGGTGGGACAGCAGTACTGGCACAGATGTCAGTACTGTCACTACTTTCTGTACAGTGACACCAGTACTGTCACTACTTTCTGTGCAGTGACACCAGTACTGTCACTACTTTCTGTGCAGTGACACCAGTACTGTCACTACTTTCTGTGCAGTGACACCAGTACTGTCACTAATTTCTGTGCAGTGACACCAGTACTGTCACTACTTTCTGTGCAGTGACACCAGTACTGTCACTACTTTCTGTGCAGTGACACCAGTACTGTCACTACTTTCTGTGCAGTGACACCAGTACTGTCACTACTTTCTGTGCAGTGACACTAGTACTGTCACTACTTTCTGTGCAGTGACACCAGTACTGTCAGTACAAGTGTCATTAGTATCAATCTTGTCCATCAAATTTCTACTTATGAGAATTGGAATAATATAATATATTTTACAAGGCAAATATAAAATTGTAGATTTTAGGAAATTAAGGTCTCATTTTAAAATGATTTTATTAAATAACAATTATAGAAATTAGGACTACTAAAATGTGTTGTGTATTTATTAAAACTTAAAAGCGGATAACATAATAAACTGTTGTAAAATGATACGATTTTCGGTCACGGAATTTTCGGTCTGAGGAATAAATAAAATTTAACTAGCGGATACAGCAAACTACATAACGGCCATTAATGTTGAGAGGCATCTATAATTTCGATACCGAAATATCCGGCCACCAAAATTGTACCAATCTAGCCAATTTTCTACATATTTTAAAGAAGAAATTTTTAATTTAGTGAATTATTAAATTATAACATTTCTAAATATGGAATCCAATATACAATGTATACAGAAAATAAATTGGGCATTGATTTAATTTAATGTTTGAATGACATAACATCTCATAGCACTTTTTCATTCCTAATACCATTACTACAACACATGAAATGGTAACCAGTAAAGTTTATGCTGTCAATAATTACACGGTGTGGCACCATGTCGTGTCTTATCCTATTCGACACAGATTGAAACTCCTGAGGCTATGGTAAATGATTCGAAACAGAGTTGTCTCTGGATATTTTATGGCATATAACCAGTCACTAGTTATTTTATGTCATACAACTAGTGTCTAGTTATTTTATGGCATTCAACCAGTGACTAGTTGTTCCCAGGGCAACAACCTGGTACACTAACTAGTAATTAACTCCAGGTATATTTCTCTAACGGTTACTCTCTATAGAAGTGCTATCAGTCTGCACTATCTTTATTGCTGTTTTATTAGTCACCAAGTAAGGCGTAATCTTCCCCTAGAGAGATGCAAGCAACAGATAGTGGTAAGAACTTACTAATTCGATACTTTATTTAGAGTGAAAAAGGCCAATACAAAAATAGTAATTGATTTGAAACGAGGATCTATTAATTTCTTCTCTAGTGAGTGATTTTGAGTTATAGAAATAATTTACATTCATTTTAAATATAATTTTTGTTAGTACAGATTTGTGACAAGTATTCATTTAAAGTAAATAATGACTACTATTTTAATAATATTTGTTACGTTCTTAATGCTAAACTCCCTGTTGGATACGGTAAAGAAAACATCACAATTTCCACAATTACTTATTTTCTCAAAGGTATAGATACGAATTAATATAATGAGTACAATTAGATATTTTATTATTATATGACCGATAATGTGGAAGAGTTCACTATCTCATACCTTACCCCAGAGCTGCCTCCCTAAGGATATGGCGACTGCACGCTTCACCGTAAGGCAGAGACGATATTTCCGTTAGTTTTGCGATAGTATCGACGTTAGAAAAATCTTCGTATTGGCAATGACGGTGCAGTTTCTTTGATAATTTAGTTCGCGAAATCAAATTACAAATGGCAATTACATTTAGAAAAAAAGGTAATGAAACTATAGAGAGAGCAGAGGTTGTCTAGAGAGAGCAGAGGTTGTCTAGAGAGAGCAGAGGTTGTCTAGAGAGAGCAGAGGTTGTCTAGAGCGAGCAGAGGTTGTCTAGAGAGAGAGCAGAGGTTGTCTAGAGAGAGCAGAGGTTGTCTAGAGAGAGAGCAGAGGTTGTCTAGAGAGAGCAGAGGTTGTCTAGAGAGAGCAGAGGTTGTCTAGAGAGAGCAGAGGTTGTCTAGAGAGAGCAGAGGTTGTCTAGAGAGAGCAGAGGTTGTCTAGAGAGAGCAGAGGTTGTCTAGAGAGAGCAGAGGTTGTCTAGAGAGAGCAGAGAATGTCTAGAGAGAGAGCAGAGGTTGTCTAGAGAGAGCAGAGGTTGTCTAGAGAGAGCAGAGGTTGTCTAGAGAGAGCAGAGGTTGTCTAGAGAGAGCAGAGGTTGTCTAGAGAGAGCAGAGGTTGTCTAGAGAGAGAGCAGAGGTTGTCTAGAGAGAGCAGAGGTTGTCTAGAGAGAGCAGAGGTTGTCTAGAGAGAGCAGAGGTTGTCTAGAGAGAGAGCAGAGGTTGTCTAGAGAGAGAGCAGAGGTTGTCTAGAGAGAGCAGAGGTTATCTAGAGAGAGCAGAGGTTGTCTAGAGAGAGCAGAGGTTGTCTAGAGCGAGCAGAGGTTGTCTAGAGAGAGCAGAGGTTGTCTAGAGAGAGCAGAGGTTGTCTAGAGAGAGAGCAGAGGTTGTCTAGAGAGAGCAGAGGTTGTCTAGAGAGAGCAGAGGTTGTCTAGAGAGAGCAGAGGTTGTCTAGAGAGAGCAGAGGTTGTCTAGAGAGAGCAGAGGTTGTCTAGAGAGAGAGCAGAGGTTGTCTAGAGAGAGCAGAGGTTGTCTAGAGAGAGCAGAGGTTGTCTAGAGAGAGAGCAGAGGTTGTCTAGAGAGAGCAGAGGTTGTCTAGAGAGAGCAGAGGTTGTCTAGAGAGAGAGCAGAGGTTGTCTAGAGAGAGCAGAGGTTGTCTAGAGAGAGCAGAGGTTGTCTAGAGAGAGAGAGCAGAGGTTGTCTAGAGAGAGCAGAGGTTGTCTAGAGAGAGCAGAGGTTGTCTAGAGAGAGAGCAGAGGTTGTCTAGAGAGAGCAGAGGTTGTCTAGAGAGAGCAGAGGTTGTCTAGAGAGAGCAGAGGTTGTCTAGAGAGAGCAGAGGTTGTCTAGAGAGAGAGCAGAGGTTGTCTAGAGAGAGCAGAGGTTGTCTAGAGAGAGCAGAGGTTGTCTAGAGAGAGCAGAGGTTGTCTAGAGAGAGCAGAGGTTGTCTAGAGAGAGCAGAGGTTGTCTAGAGAGAGCAGAGGTTGTCTAGAGAGAGAGCAGAGGTTGTCTAGAGAGAGCAGAGGTTGTCTAGAGAGAGCAGAGGTTGTCTAGAGAGAGCAGAGGTTGTCTAGAGAGAGCAGAGGTTGTCTAGAGAGAGAGCAGAGGTTGTCTAGAGAGAGCAGAGGTTGTCTAGAGAGAGCAGAGGTTGTCTAGAGCGAGCAGAGGTTGTCTAGAGAGAGCAGAGGTTGTCTAGAGAGAGAGTAGAGGTTGTCTAGAGAGAGCAGAGGTTGTCTAGAGAGAGCAGAGGTTGTCTAGAGAGAGAGCAGAGGTTGTCTAGAGAGAGCAGAGGTTGTCTAGAGCGAGCAGAGGTTGTCTAGAGAGAGCAGAGGTTGTCTAGAGAGAGAGCAGAGGTTGTCTAGAGAGAGCAGAGGTTGTCTAGAGAGAGAGCAGAGGTTGTCTAGAGAGAGCAGAGGTTGTCTAGAGAGAGCAGAGGTTGTCTAGAGAGAGCAGAGGTTGTCTAGAGAGAGAGCAGAGGTTGTCTAGAGAGAGCAGAGGTTGTCTAGAGAGAGCAGAGGTTGTCTAGAGAGAGCAGAGGTTGTCTAGAGAGAGCAGAGGTTGTCTAGAGAGAGCAGAGGTTGTCTAGAGAGAGCAGAGGTTGTCTAGAGAGAGCAGAGGTTGTCTAGAGAGAGCAGAGGTTGTCTAGAGAGAGAGCAGAGGTTGTCTAGAGAGAGCAGAGGTTGTCTAGAGAGAGCAGAGGTTGTCTAGAGAGAGCAGAGGTTGTCTAGAGAGAGCAGAGGTTGTCTAGAGAGAGAGCAGAGGTTGTCTAGAGAGAGCAGAGGTTGTCTAGAGAGAGCAGAGGTTGTCTAGAGCGAGCAGAGGTTGTCTAGAGAGAGCAGAGGTTGTCTAGAGAGAGAGTAGAGGTTGTCTAGAGAGAGCAGAGGTTGTCTAGAAAGAGCAGAGGTTGTCTAGAGAGAGAGCAGAGGTTGTCTAGAGAGAGCAGAGGTTGTCTAGAGCGAGCAGAGGTTGTCTAGAGAGAGCAGAGGTTGTCTAGAGAGAGAGCAGAGGTTGTCTAGAGAGTCACAAGGAGTTACAAGGAAAAGGGACCACACAAAAGGCGCCATACGCCCATCCGAGGGTGATCCCAGTGCAGCAAGTGCACACTTCTGACCCTCTCTCAATCTCATCTCATCCCATGCACCAGGTATAGGACTTGTGGCGCACAGGCTTCACCACCAGAGGAGTCAGGGTTTTAGATTCATTCCCTCCTCACTTGAACCCTAGGAAAACAATCTCAACCGACAAGCGGTGGGATAAAATGGATCCATCACGGGGTTCAGGAATTAACCCGGATTAGTTCAGCCTTACATACAGCACCCGTGCACGGACACGGGTGCTGGAGAGAGGTTGTTTAGATTGCAGTTGTTTGTTTTTACAACTTTGTCCTATTTACTCTGGCAAACTTTAAAAGGTATGGAATGCAAAATTAAAATCACTAGTGACTTTATGAAGAAGTTTTTTAGATAATTTTCCTAGGAAATAATTGATCATTTCTACAATTACCAGTGAGTTTATTTATTGCATATAATACGTTTAGAATGTTCAATGTCTTCATTATCATCTTAATTAACTTAACTTTAAACTAATTTCTGTGATTAAAGAAACTGGAAAGTTTCTTTTAATTCAAATTATTTTACAACAAAATAAAAATATATTTTGTATATAATATAAGCTAAAATTACTGAAGTCAAAAGTAGTGGAGCAATAATGTGCAGAATATTGGGTAATATTTTTAATACTTGTTTATATTTTAATTACTTGTTTATATTTTTAATACTTGTTTATATTTTTAATACTTGTTTATATTTTTAATACTTGTTTATATTTTTAATACTTGTTTCCACCAAAAATGAATCCACTGCCATTGAATATAAGTACTATGTAAAATTTATTATTTGATTATAAGTACGATGTATAATTCATTATTTGATTTTAAGTACTATGTGTAATAATTTATTAATTAATCTACGTATCTATAGTAGCAATATATTATGCACATTATAGTAGAGTGATGCAGATTCAAGGCAGTGGACACATTTATGGTGAACACACTGTACAGGTTATTACTATTCAAAACTAGTTAGTACTAGTTAATACTATTTAATACTAGTTATAGTACTAGTTAATACTAGTTATTATTAGTTAATACCATTTAATACTAGTTAATACTCACATGAGTTTCTGGTGACTAGTTGAGCCTGACAGACACTGCCTAGTGCTGCCACCTGCCAGGGAAAAGATAAAGTCATTAGTTAGTTACACTAATTAATATGAAACTGAACAGAGCAAAATACTGCAAAAGAAAGAGGTAACTTTCGATAGGAAACATGAAAAAGAGAGAAGAAGAGATGAGAGAAGAATAAGAAGAGGAGTGAAGTAAGAGAAGAGGAGTGAAGTGAGAGAAGAGGAGTGACTGTCACGACAGTTACTCAGTCACTCATGAGTGACTTCAACCAACTCTGAGACGATGGAACAGAGTGAGAAACAGTAGTAAATGAGTGCAATGTGACGCTATTAGTGAGTGCAATGTGACGCTATTAGTGAGTGCAATGTGACGCTGTTAGTGAGTGCAATGTGACGCTATTATTGAGTGCAATGTGACGCTATTATTGAGTGCAATGTGACGCTATTATTGAGTGCAATGTGACGCTATTATTGAGTGCTATTTGACGCTGTTAGTGAGTACAATATTGGTAAAGATTGTACATAGGTATAAACAATGAAAAATGAAACCTATTTAGATGTATATATAATAATAATTATTATCAAATAATCTAAGATCAATGACTGATTAGTTTAAAATTTTCACCAATTAAAAGTTATTTCTTAGTTAATTTCTTACGCATTAATTTCACAACTTGTACCCCAGGTACTTCTTCACACTAATGTGTACCCCTGATGTCCGCATTGACCGAGATACCATAACAGGTTTTATTCTTTAGTACCAGAAAAGAAAACGCTGAAGAAATCATTACTGTCAACATGCGAGGTGAAAATGTTACATGTAATTGGGAAATAAAGATATGTTTTCAATGTTCGAACATTAAGAACAGCTAAACATTTTCAGTGACGTGTTTTAGTGTGTTCTATTTCATGTCATAATATATTGTAAGAGATGCAAACTAAAATAATGCATTATTATTAATATTATCTTATAATATTCTTATACCATAATATTATTATTAGTAAAGGCTTGCAGCGATGACTAGTGGGGAAAAATACACATAAATTGGAATAACAAATTTGAAATAAATTAGTTGACATCTTCTCAGTCCTAAGTACATCAGTTGGTGGCAAGAATATGTTTTTGTTATAGAATCCGATACAATAATACAGTCATGTCCCTAAAAAGACAAAAAGTTTTTCGTTTTTATGAATAGCAGGAATGGTTCTTTTTACCTTAGATATAAGATAAATAACAGAAAGCATCTTCCCCCCATCTATTCTGAGTCGTTAGTTACTTTGTAGTACTTAGGGCGTAGTTAAGTAACTCTAATTAGCGTAAGGTAATTACCACCTGACGTAACAGACAGAACTATGCCGTGAAAATGAGAAGATTGTACAGTTAGTGTTACAGCAGAGGGATGATATTTACATTCAAAATATGATATCACAGAACACTTTTCTTCATTTCTCTGCATTTTTTCAGAGCAAAATAATCTGCATAAAACGAAGTACCGCTGCAAACGGTTCACAAATTAATCCGTACCGTTGCGTTTCATTTTTCCTTTCAGCGGGAAATAAAAAAGTAAAGTTCCCCGCGAAAAAACCTAACTGAAGCAGTCAGTCAAAACCGGTAGAGTTCGTGACTGGTCACGGCACCAGTTTTGATGTTCTTTGCTGTTTATACTCATTGGCGAGAAGTGCGTGAGAAGCTGAGGGACGCTCTGAATATTGGGGAGAAAAGACACGCATGACACACTTTGAAAACTGGCATTACCAGTGACCGCTCCCTTGGAAAGAACCTCTTGCTAAATGCAGTTAATTGAGCTATGGCAACTCTTTGCATATTGAGTCACGCGTAACTAATGGCTTTCTATTTGAATTGGGGTTGGGAAATTTGGAGATATTTAGGGTTTTGTTTATTATATATTTAAATAGGTCATGAATACTTACTAATTTTCAAGTTATTTTAAATTTCTAACAGACAACCACTCAAGTATCACACTATTGGATAAAAAACATCAATTGAAAATAACTGATTTATATACAGCACTCATGTGTCTATTAAAAATGATATAACGTTTTTAATACCCTGACCCACTTTAGAGTCTTTTCTCCTTCAAATTAGAAAGTAGGTAACTAGAATTCTAAAAAACACATTTTCGCATTGCCTATAAAATGAAAACAGGCAACTGTTAATGTAATGCAAAGTCATGCATAATCTCCTAGTGATTATAGGTACCGCAAACTAGCCCCACTGTAATGCAACCCGGACACATTCCAAATTAATGCACATCTCGTACTTCTAAGCTAAATTTACACGTGCCTCAGTTGGTTACTTATTTAGTTCATTTATTAGTTATTATTATTTCGTATAATAATGATTTAATGCATACAGCACATCAAGAACACACATTGAAATCTGTACGACAACTGTTACTTGTCTTGGCTAGGGAAGTGAGATATCACTATTTAATTTTCATCAGTAACGAATAAATATTCCCATATTTGAGCTTGTTCACTTTTCTATTCGTTGTGTGAACAGCTGTTCACTGCCTTTGCCTGACGTGCGTTTAGCTTAGATAACCAATAACACCTATAGTTTCTTGCTATAATAATAGTTCACATTTTCCCCTGCAGCACGAGTGTTAACATCTAATGTTTCCAGTCCCTACCATCCCACTCGTAATTGTGTCAGGTTATGTTCTCGCAGAGGTCACACCGAAGTACCGTTGGCAGTGCCCCACAATTAGGTCACTGTCTCGGGGCAAAGGCGCCCTAGAGGTGTGGCTAACTTCTTTCCAAGCGAAACACTAAAAAATGACATCACTGTACATGTATGCGTGTCAGCATGAGACACACTTTATCAATAAAACGGATAAAACCTAAATGCAATGTACGTCACAATGAAATTGTCAAAGTAACTCATAAGTCTTTCTCTCTAATTGTCAAAGTAACTCATAAGTCTTTCTCTCTAATTGTCAAAGTAACTCATAAGTCTTTCTCTCTAATCATTTAACTGTAAATTGGTGTAGATTCAAAGTGTACAGCGAAATTTCTCTCCGTTTAGAATAGTTCTGAGAAAATATGCATGTTGAGGATAATATGAGAAATATTTATAGAAAAGATTGAGTGTTAAGATGGTTGAGAGTGTTAAGATGGTTGAGATTGTTAGGATGGTTGAGAGTGTTAAGATGGTTGTTAGCGGGTTGAATAGGTTGAATTGTTACCACCCTATCACGCACGGGTCTAACCTCAAAGACTGGTTACACCGGGACTTGGAATAGGAAATGGTACTAGGAAGTGGAATAGAAACTAAGAACAGAGGAGTTGTGGTCTGTAGTTCTTTGTGCTGTCACAACTTCAGTATTTAGTGTATGAAATACTGCCGATAAAAATGCTGTGAAACAATTCAGGTAGTTGTTTGTTGTTTTTCAAGGAGCTTCTGATTTATATATCCATACAGGCTTATCCCGCTCTTATTATGTCTCACACTTATGACAGTCGAATAATTAAGTGTAGGACATTTCTCGCTTTTATTTCTCCTGGTATAAAAAATATTTTAGGAGTAACTTTGGTAATTTGTTTGGTCGTTCCAGTTTTCGATGTAACTTTATGCAGGTGGTATAAATTAAAAAAAAAAAATTATAGTAAATAATGTATATTAGGTACTTACCATAAAAGTGAAAAAAATCCACCCAGCATATGTTCCGACGAAAACAACTTAACCAAATTACCAAAATTACTTTCTATACTTTCTTCCTATATTTTCTATACCAGAATAAATGAAAGAGAGACATGTCCCACACTTATTCAAGTCTGAGACGTAATAAGAGCGGGGTATGCCAGTATTTTTATAAACAGTAAAATGATGATTTATTATGTCAATAAATGTAGTTTAGTAACTTAGTGCATTTAACAAAAACATTTAATTGTAATACTTAAATGAAATAAAATATATTATAGCAGTACATGAAAACACGATCAATGCTTATACCTGCAGACAAGTTACTCTGTAAATGTTGAAAATTGTTTCCTTTTCTCAGAGCAGTAGAACATACAGCAGACATTGAAACTGATTTGAATGCCAATTAATAGACTGTAGTCAAATTTATTGAACACAGATAAGAACAAAGTAACTATTTTCAAATAAATAAAAGTAAAAGAAGGTCATGTTTTTTTTCACCACATCCGTCACTTAATTAGAAAATGTAGATTAGTCAATCGACCAGAAAAAAAATGAATGAATTTAACTGTAACCTCTGCTCAAAAAAGTCAGTGAACCATAGGAAGTAACTGAAGTTCAACTTGATGAGATACAATCATTTTATCGAAAGAAAGCAAGAAAATGAAAGATAAATCAAAAATATTATAATAACTGAAGAAATATTAACATTGAACAAATTCAATAACTATATAGTGAGATAGAGGTGATATTGTTGCTACCGTTAGAAATAATAGAAATGGGGGGGGGGGATTATACATACTCCATAGTCACCCTCCCTGTTAGAAACACCCTCCTCTTCCTCTACCAGACATCCTCACTCACGCTCTCCCTTCTCATAGCTGGGGCAGACACCCCCAAAGGTTATTGCCCCAGGCCTCTCTCACAGAGGTCACAAGGTGAAATACTTTAAATTGAAATAGTTGAAATAGCACACTAGTCTCCTCCCCCTAATTATTAGCACTTTGTATACTTTGAAGATCAACTGTATAACGAAAAAATCTATTAGTGATTTCGAAAAGAGGGATAATAATGAGTTATATTTCTAATAGTGTAAGAGTTAGCTCCAGTGGTTCTTGAAGTGGGGAGACGA
The DNA here is from genome assembly GCA_947561585.1 of Caprella mutica. Lineage (NCBI taxonomy): Eukaryota > Metazoa > Arthropoda > Malacostraca > Amphipoda > Caprellidae > Caprella > Caprella mutica. Next base: position 245,246 of record CANNZV010001188.1, on the reverse strand, counting down.
TTGTTTAAAAGGTGTGCCTGTCTGGGATGGCTGTGCCAAGTTACTTATAAATACAGTTCATGCTGTTAATATCATGCAGAATGTAAGTAATGCATTCATTTTCCTTACTTTTTCATTTAAATTCTCACATCAGTAACCAAACATATTCTAATTGTATCTTTTCAATCTATTCCAGTGCAATTCAATAGTCAGGGGGTGCCTGGGAAAAGAAGGGGTGTGCGAGAAAAATACTGTAAGAAGTTGAACCACTGCCTGAGTTAGATAGCTAGGGTTTCTCTCTGTAAAAGGGACTACAGAGCTTGATGAACCCCAAGGCAACTGAAACTGTCTACAGGAAGTTAGTCATCAATCCTTAGATGTTATGCTAAATAAACTAATTCTTTGACTTTAGTTAAAGTGTCTAATTAATTAAAATAAGGAATAGGGTGAGTACTGACTTTTCGAACGGTTTCATATCTTTGATCGGATTGGAAAAAATTATATTTTAACACTTTTTGACAGCTGGAGCTTTGCAGGTCTCATGGATACCAATTAAAATAACAAGTTATATGATATAATTATTTCGATAATGTGGAACCGCTTGATAACTCAAAAGATGCCCCATTGCCAGTAAGGTTCACGTCATTCAAACAAACAAAGCTAACTGTATAACTGGGGATGACATCACCACTGAGTAGCTCTTCTGCCGTCACCAAAGCGGAACAACACCGTAAGATACGAACACTGGTTCCTAATGTGACGATAAAGTACTTCATTATATTCTATAGCCATTGCTATAGAATACATAGCCATGGCTATAGAATGTATAGCCATTGCTATAGAATGAATCTTCTATTTATTCTTCTCTGGCATTTAAATATTTTATTTACTGAAACATTTAATTATGTTCATTTTAATGGAAAAATAATATAATTAATGGATTTTTTGTTGTCCGGTGGTGAAATTTTAAACCAGTCAATTATTCGTCTATCAAATCTTTTTTGAGAAAACAGTAAAATTTATGTTACAATTTTTCAAAAGGGTAAAATGTGATCATTTTGACTATAAAATATTTTCCTATTAACTCCATTGTGTGAAAGAAAGGCTTAGGAAATTAATAAATGGGTCACTAGGACCTAGGGCTTTAAGTGTATTTCACCCAATGGGGGTACTGGGAAACACATGACACCATTTACACCATCTGGGCACTTTCTTTGGGGGTAAAATGGGGGGTAAGTGTGCCATGTTACCTCTTACACACTGTCTGTCATTTGGTCCATTACTACCTGTGTGACACTTATTAGAGATATTCAGATTTATTAACTAAGTTTGGAGGTGTTATTCTTAAAAAAAATCCATGTATCCCAAATTAAAAATATATTCAAATCTATTTATTGGATAAATAAAATCATCGTAAGAATAAATAGTAATATTGTAAAAGTTAATTACTGAAATATACAACATTTACGGAGTGTGCCATATATGGTACACTCCGCACTCAACATGTTAATGGTAATGTAACCAACACAACTGATGCTATTTAGTAATAATTAATAAAGGCAGTGAATGAGATTATGCTAACAATTAATGGGATAAATTACTTCATAATCAATTTATCAATAATACTTACATAAGCCAATATTTATGTACAGGGACAATTTACTGAACAGTGTAAATATTCTTAATTTGGAGTGAGTGAATTATAATAAATTATGAAAGCCAAAAAAAATATAAAATGAGACACAGCTTGTAAATGGATCAATTGTTAATAAATTGGAAAGACATTTGGAGTTAAAGCTGCTATAGATAGTACGCTAAATAAGTCAATAAATATACTCAAATTATTTAATACACAGTAAACTGTACCATTATTTATAATGTGAATGAGTATGAATATTGTAGCTATTCTTTCACAAGATGTTTGTAGCAATAAATACTATGAATGAGAAAGGCGTATTTAATTTAAGATATTCATATACCTTATAGGGAGAGACAACATACTTACAGGTCAACTAGCCCATTGCCACGTGATGGGTCAACTGGTTAAGACACTAGCCCATGCTTAGCCCATTGCCACATGATGGGTCAACTGGTTAGGTCACTAGCCCATTGCCACATGATGGGTCAACTGGTTAGGTCACTAGCCCATGCTTAGCCCATTGCCACATGATGGGTCAACTGGTTACGTACTAGCCCATGCTTAGCCCATTGCCACATGATGGGTCAACTGGTTACGTACTAGCCCATGCTTAGCCCATTGCCACATGATGGGTCAACTGGTTAGGACACTAGTCCATGCTTAGCCCATTGCCACATAATGGGTCAACTGGTTGGGACACTAGCCCATGCTTAGCCCATTGCCACATAATGGGTCAACTGGTTAGGAAACTAGCCCATGCTTAGCCCATTGCCACATAATGGGTCAACTGGTTAGGACACTAGCCCATACTTAGCCCATTGCCACATGATGGGTCAACTGGTTACGTACTAGCCCATGCTTAGCCCATTGCCACATGATGGGTCAACTGGTTACGTACTAGCCCATGCTTAGCCCATTGCCACATGATGGGTCAACTGGTTAGGTCACTAGCCCATGCTTAGCCCATTGCCACATAATGGGTCAACTGGTTAGGACACTAGCCCATGCTTAGCCCATTGCCACATGATGGGTCAACTGGTTACGTACTAGCCCATGCTTAGCCCATTGCCACAAAACGGGTCAACTGGTTACGTACTAGCCCATGCTTAGCCCATTGCCACAAAACGGGTCAACTGGTTAGGTAACTAGCCCATGCTTAGCCCATTGTCCCTTAACAACTGGTCGCATGTTGCAACCGTTTGCCCATAATAGGTTGCCTTTCAGTTCATACCTTAGCCTCACTGTGTGTATATATTTACCAACTAAACTTAGCACTGTAATATTATGCTAAATAAAAACATGCATTGCTATTATTATGTAAAGAGAATACCCACAATGTATGTCATTAATTTAGAAGTGACTATAATGTACATACATAGAATATATAGTTTAAATAGTTTGGAAGTTACAGCAATAAAATGTTGTTCTCTACTGCTGGTATATCAAGCATTTAAAATCATAACCAACTGTAATAACTAGGGCTGTACCGTCCTTATTCACAACAGTTGTACCACCAAGGGCAGGTATCTTTGGGGGCAGTGTTCATAGTAATTAGATCACCTGTTACCTGCTCTATAAAGATGTACAGGCAAATCACCGAGTACAGAGAGGAAATGCTAAGGGTCTTCATAACTTAATGGGAAAAACATTGTTTCATAAATCATAACTTAATTTCACAAATAATTACGGTTTATATTTCTTAACTATTAACTCCTGATGATAAGTTCTTATTAAATTCTCACAGTTACAATTCATAATAACATACCTCATTGAAATAAATGTTAGTGTTTATTCAGTTAGTAATATACTCTAGTAGCAAAGACACCAACTAGTAACTAGGTTATAGTTATTAGCAATTTACTACCATCTATACTGACTAATGTTATACCTTAGTTATATTCTACCACCTGTAAGGACAATATGCATGTATTGGCGATGCCATTATCTGGCATTTAGTCAGTCAGAGCAAATGCCACGCGTCAGCAATGTTGTCTCGACATTGAACCAACGCCCACCCGACACCCACACAGACCCATATATACGCCATGCGATAGAATTAGCTGTTAATGAGTTCAGGGGCAGGGGAGTCTTCTGCCTTCAAACTCATCTGTTATTAGAGGTCAATAATTGAGTGGTCCGGTTGTGATAGGTCAAGAAGCCGTGGGAACCTACTGACAAGATTAATCCTGGAACGATCAAAGAGCCTGGAAGGACGGTTCTGGTGGTAGTATAAAAACTAATCGACTTGAGTTGCTGCACCTGTTTATATATCGTATAAATATCAATAACGATAATGCATCTCGATTTGTTCTGTTTCATTTTATATCATTAGTTACCAGGGGGGCCTCCACAGCCCGGGTGAAATAAGAAGAGTGTTGAGTTACGTTTTGCGTCAAACTAGCAAGATAACTAGCAGGAATATAAACTAAAGTCAGCCCAACCATTTCGACCAGTTCATGTTATTCAGCAGAACAATGAGAACATACTGCAACGTCTGTCAAGAGAGCATTAGTAGCGACCATAGTGTGAATCTATACAATCAGTGTAGATAATGAAATAAGATAGGAATATTTGAAACACTTCCTTTCAATATTTGGTCTGAAATTAGTAAGTTTAAAGGAGCTTGCAACTATAAAATTATATTAGCGAACCAATGAGGCCCACCAAGTCTCTTGTGCTATACATATTTTTGTCTTTCTAGGGTCAAAGTTTTTTATAATTTTGCAGGGTGTTCAAACGTACTCTAGTTTATGTTTTTCTCTTTGATATTAGAGTCACATATTATCTAATAAAATGTCCAATGTTTTCATTCAAAGGATGCATAGATTATGCAATTTGGAAATAGTTTCTATAGTTAGGTACTTACTAAGGTAGATGGAATTTTTGTGATGGAATTTTTGAAATAATAATAATTGACAAAAATAATATTACTTTTGTTTTTGTTTTATGTATTAATTAAAGACTGATCAGACACAAATGTTATATGAAAGATTCCAAAATATTTATAGTTAGAAATTGTATTTAAAAAAATACATTTACTATTATTCAAATAATATAAAACATCATTAAATTCAATATTAATTCATTTAAAGCAAATATAGAATGCAACAAAAGAAATAATCATTGCAATTTCTTTTGCAATAGGTTTCATTCACTAAATCAACTCATTGATGAGCTGTCCTTTGGTGTACAGTGCCATAAGGACACACAGGTAGAAATGATCAGCCCTGAACCTAACCTCTCCTTATAGCTTTCTAAGCCTATTAGGGAAAGCTACAGTCAAGAGTAAGGTCAGAGGGTGTGTGCCATATAAACCATTCCTAATCTATATACTTAAATTAACCTTCAAATAACAAATATATAATTAATAATGATATAAAGTAAACCGAATGGATGTTTTACATATGCTCTAAAAAAAATTCGTGATGTACGACAAAATAACAGTTTTTTAAATTTTGACTGTAAATCGCATTTCAATATCTCCAACAAAGGATATTATATTACGAGAATAACATAATATAGGCGAAAAGTGAATATCTACATCAAATAATAACATCAAGTTATTGTCAGTAAAATATGAAGTGTGATTATTACCAGTGGATAACTATCTAAGCAGCGTTGAAGTCTCCTTACTTTAAATGGGAAATAAATATTAGAAATCCCACCTAAGGATCTGTTGCATTATTTCAATTATTGATATTTCGATAATTACAAGAATATTTCAACTCGAAATGACTGATTTAATTCACTCAAAACAGAGTGAATCAGCTTGCAAATTAATACAGTAATTGTAACCATATTTCCGCAGTACCAAGTTACGCAATGAAGTGAAGATAGCAACAAAGTTACACCAAGAAAAAGAAAGACTTTTGCTTTCACTTACACAGCAATGAAGAATGTGACGTAAGTGTGAGTGTAGCGAAAATGTTAAGTGTGAGTGTAGCGTTAGTGTGAGTGTGACGTAAGTGTGAGTGCAGCCTAAGTGTGAGTGCAGCCTAAGTGTAACTGTAGCGTGAGTGTGAGTGCAGCATAAGTGTAACTGTAGCGTGAGTGTGAGTATAGCCTAAGTGTGAGTGTAGCCTAAGTGTAACTGTAGCGTAAGTGTGAGTGTAGCCTAAGTGTAACTGTAGCGTAAGTGTGAGTGTAGCCTAAGTGTAACTGTAGCGTGAGTGTGAGTGTAGCCTAAATGTAACTGTAGCGTGAGTGTGAGTGTAGCCTAAGTGTAACTGTAGCGTAAGTGTGAGTGTAGCCTAAGTGTAACTGTAGCGTAAGTATGAGTATAGCGTAAGTGTGAGTGTAGCGTAAGTGTGAGTGTAGCGTAAGTGTGAGTATAGCGTAAGTGTGAGTGTAGCGTAAGTGTGAGTATAGCGTAAGTGTGAGTGTAGCGTTAGTGTGAGTGTAGCGTAAGTGTGAGTATAGCGTAAGTGTGAGTATAGCGTAAGTGTGAGTGTAGCGTAAGTGTGAGTATAGCGTAAGTGTGAGTGTAGCGTAAGTGTGAGTATAGCGTAAGTGTGAGTGTAGCGTAAGTGTGAGTATAGCGTAAGTGTGAGTGTAGCGTAAGTGTGAGTATAGCGTAAGTGTGAGTGTAGCGAAAGTGTGAGTATAGCGTAAGTGTGAGTGTAGCGAAAGTGTGAGTATAGCGTAAGTGTGAGTGTAGCGTAAGTGTGAGTGTAGCGTAAGTGTGAGTATAGCGTAAGTGTGAGTGTAGCCTAAGTGTGAGTGTAGCGTAAGTGTGAGTATAGCGTAAGTGTGAGTGTAGCGTAAGTGTGAGTGTAGCGTAAGTGTGAGTGTAGCGTAAGTGTGAGTGTAGCGAAAGTGTGAGTGTAGCGTAAGTGTGAGTATAGCGTAAGTGTGAGTGTAGCGTAAGTGTGAGTATAGCGTAAGTGTGAGTGTAGCGTAAGTGTGAGTATAGCGTAAGTGTGAGTGTAGCGAAAGTGTGAGTATAGCGTAAGTGTGAGTGTAGCGAAAGTGTGAGTATAGCGTAAGTGTGAGTGTAGCGTAAGTGTGAGTGTAGCGTAAGTGTGAGTATAGCGTAAGTGTGAGTGTAGCCTAAGTGTGAGTGTAGCGTAAGTGTGAGTGTAGCGTAAGTGTGAGTGTAGCGTGAGTGTTTTTTAAGTGAATGTAATTATGGCTGGTAATATATAGTTTAAACATACCTACAATTCAATATATTTACATTTACATTCTATATAGGAATAATGCACATTATATTGTACATATGGTGAGTAGTTCTCTACAGTTGTTTCCATAAGTTGCTGTACCTGCAATGCGTTTGCAGAGGTAGTACAGCCACATTCACCCACCTCATTTTTCAAGGTCTCTACACTAGGTAGGTATATTATAATAACTTATGAACTATTTTACTTACCAGGGTGACTAACGTCTTGATGTGAAGGCCCATGTCTGTGAAAGATAAAGCTTTGATTAGATAAAAAGTACCCAAAGGAAAAGGTACTGCCGTGTGAAAGTACATTTGCAAAAACACACACACAACTCTTGCAATTTCTCAAAATAAATCAAAATGGAGGGTTTTTCCACCTTGGTAGAACGCCGAATACTCTCTCACTGAATTAAATTTCAACACTATTACATTCTTTATTCATAAAGTGATTTGGAATCAAAGTAAATGAATTAATGTTCCCCGCAATATGGGCCCCTTAACCTCGCACTGAAGTCTCAAGACAATAACTACACTCGCCATCTTTACTTGAGGCAACCACAAGGAAATCAACACAAACACACGCACTAACACTGAAAAGAAAGATGACGTACCTAGTGCTTCATTCAGATTAGCTATGTGCATTAAATTAGATATAAAACAGTCCAAATCTTAGCCCATGTGATGCTATTGTTCATTTACTGTTCGTATTTGATTTAATGTTAATTAGTATCGAATATTTAAAAATTAAGAGAGCATACGATGGAGTGTTCATGAAGGTGTCTTGCAGTTGCCATGTAGTCTACAAAAACAATTAAACTTTACCAATGAATGAAAACTGACGTGCAAAAAGATTATCTACTGATAAATATGATGACTTGAATCAGCTGGCTAACTACAAAGAGTCACCATTATTAAATTGACTGTGATTGAGAGAGTTTGATAGAGAGTGTGTGGCAGTGTATGGCATCTTTCTCGTGACTCAAAGGTTAGCCTTGTAATGACTCTACCCACCAAAGGTAGAGGGGAATTCTTAGCCCCGAACTGCACTTAGCACGAAAAGGAGACGGATGACACTAATTTAGGGTGACTTCTCAAATATCGACTTGTTTCACATTTTCGATCATATATAGTTCTAATTTAGAACTATAATTCGTATCCATGCTAAATGCAGGTATCTTGCATACGAATTATAATAACGATATTTATATTATATTTTTAACTTATATGATAGCAAAGCGACTTCCGGCATCGACAATAAAATTACAACATTTTCTGTTTGGTAATTTAGAAAAAAGGAATTGGGAAAAATAAAATATTTATTTTTGTTGACTCATTTTGAGTTTATTTTCTTACCTGTTACTTCCTCTAGACAGTAACACCTGTTACAACAGGTATTCTCTGGTAATTAGCTGGTAATAATACCAGGTATGCTTTGGTAATTAGGGTAATAGTACCAGGTATTCTCTGGTAATTAGCTGGTAATAATACCAGGTATGCTTTGGTAATTAGGGTAATAGTACCAGGTATTCTCTGGTAATTAGGGTAATAGTACCAGGTATTCTCTGGTAATTAGGGTAATAGTACCAGGTATTCTCTGGTAATTAGGGTAATAGTACCAGGTATTCTCTGGCATTTAGGGTAATAGTACCAGGTATTCTCTGGTAATTAGGGTAATAGTACCAGGTATTCTCTGGTAATTAGGGTAATAGTACCAGGTATTCTCTGGTAATTAGGGTAATAGTACCAGGTATTCTCTGGTAATTGAGGTAATAGTACCAGGTATTCTCTGGTAATAAGGGTAATAGTACCAGGTATTCTCTGGTAATTAGGGTAATAGAACCAGGTATTCTCCGGTAATTTGGGTAATAGTACCAGGTATTCTCTGGTAATTAGGGTAATAGTACCAGGTATTCTCTGGTAATTAGGGTAATAGTACCAGGTATTCTCTTGTAATTGAGGTAATAGTACCAGGTATTCTCTGGTAATAAGGGTAATAGTACCAGGTATTCTCTGGTAATTAGGGTAATACTACCAGGTATTCTCTGGTAATTGAGGTAATAATACCAGGTATTCTATGGTAATTAGGGTAATAGTACCAGGTATTCTCTGGTAATTAGGGTAATAATACCAGGTATTCTCTGGTAATTGAGGTAATAATACCAGGTATTCTCTGGTAATTGAGGTAATAATACCAGGTATTCTCTGGTAATTGAGGTAATAGTACCTCAGTTTTGTGCAGTCATTGCTATTTCTATTCATCTCTTTTTTTATTTTCCTATAATTGTTTCTATTGAACAGTCATCACAATAATTATTATCAGGTAATATTCGTGGCTGGTAATAATAAAGGTTAAAATATCAATTAAATTAATATATTGATATTGTAGATATATTCTAACAACAAAGGGCTATCAGCTATCTTCAAATAAATATAAACTTATAAGTTAAAGATATCGTTAGAATTTAGTTAATAATTAAGATATATTGAAAAGATTCGAACTCAACGTGTTTTCCATATCAAGATGTTATTATAATGTATCTATTAAAGGTGTTTTTGGGGTAAAACTTTCGAATAGAAACATGTCTAGGCATCGTCAGGAACAAGGTTTAAAATCTGAACCACACATTGAAATTTATTACCAACTGCTGTATTTTGTAGCACATGGTTGTAGCGTTAGGGTTGGTTGTTACTAAGCACATGTGCATATTTGGTGAGTAAGTTATAATGCATAACTAGTGTGCATTAAAACAATGTAAATAAATCAACATTAACAAAATAATACATTTCTGACAGCAAACAATTTCTGTTCAAACTAAGAAAAATTCTTATAATATTTTTTTTTTTGCCGGTCGATGAGTTTCATTTCGACAAAAGGAGGGAAATGTCGACAATATTCCTTATGAAAGATTTAGTGAATCTTCTGCCTTTCTTAAATTTCCTATTAATAAATAGTCAAAAACGAGTAAAGAAACAATTACAAGATGCGAATTAAATACTGTATAAGAAAAAAAATCAAAATATTGCAATTTATTCATGTTGTTCTCTCCCTTTCCAATAGAAATTGATATAACTAATGTACGCGTGCCGTCTAAATAACTGTATATTTACTATATCAATTTTATGTTAACTGATGGTATAGTTCAATGTATGTACCTAATAATTATTGTGCCTGCCTGCACATTTGCTCCAATATTTTCACCTGAAGAAAATTGTATTTAGTTTATAAATTGAAACCATTTATTGAACTGATATCAGAATAATTTTCTACCCATGCTATCAGCTGCTTGCTAAGCCTATCATTAGGTTTAGTGTGACGGACAGACAGAAGTCGCTCTTATTCATTAGTTAACATTCATTAGTTATAGTTAGACTAATTTTTTACTAGATCGATCATTTTAATTACAAATTTGTTTTTAATAGTTTGGCATAAAATAAATGTTTATATTTATATATTGTTTTGAAATATCAATTTTTGGCAGAGCAATTCATTAATTAGACTTTGTGGTATAATTTGTCATTTTAATGTAATGAAATTGAATGTTTATGTGCTTGAATGCAGTTTATCGTTTATTCAAAACCCTTGTAATTCCTTTAGATTTTTAAGAGATTTCAATATATTAGTTTTTAAATTATTTCAATAAGAGAAATTGAATAAAAAGAAGTTAAATTTGAATGGTTAAAATAATTGAGAAAACGTTAGAGAAGGGACGACTTCTTATAAATATTTTATAATATTATAAGCTATGGTAAATAGTATTATCTTTTACTAATTATCATTTTAAATGTATAATAATTACCTGTGCAGGGTATTGTATATTGGGACAGTAGCGAGCGGCTCAGACACCAGACAACCTCTTACTACCGAGTCAGACAATGTTAACGCAGCAGTTGCACCTGACTGACACACTGACTGTTATAACCACACTGACAGAACACACCACGCCACTTCCTTTTATAACCTCTTATTCCATCTCTGAACCCTAGTAAAGGAGCAGAGATTGCGGTAAAACTACAGTGGCTTCGAGTAGAAGATATACTAGTTTGTTAATAAGTTAAGTCAGTCGAAATATTATTAAACTAACGCGTTTAATAGACTTTCAAATTAAAAACTTTGTTACTCGCAAAAAATTTATCTATACCATTTACATACAACTAGAAACCGTTACCTAATTTTTTATTAATATATTAGAGAAGTAACATTAACATTCGATTTAAATCTTTCAATTTCGTTTGGCAAGATAAACCAAACCAAAGTTATAAACTTATAGATTATTTAGTTATTATTAGTTATTATTTAGTTATCATTTCTCCCTTATTAGTTAGTTTAACTAAAGTGAAAATGATGACTTAAATGAATAATTATAGTGGAATATGATAACTTAAGTGAAAAATATTAGTTTACTTTAGTTATCATTTTCCATTTTAGTTATCGTTTTCTACTTTAGTTATCATTATTCACTTTAGTTATCAATTTCACTTTGGTTACCTATAATTTTTGACTTTAGTTATCATTTTCTTCCATAGTTATCGTTTTCTACTTTAGTTATCATTTTTCACTTTAGTTATCATTTTTCACTTTAGTAATCATTTTCTTCTTTGGTTGTCATTTTTCACTTTGGTTATCATTTTCCCTTTACTTATCATTTTCATTTTAGTTATCATTTTCCCTTTAGTTATCATTTTTATTTTAGTTATCATTTTCCCTTTAGTTATCATTTTCATTTTAGTTATCATTTTCACTTCATTTATCATTTTCCCTTAAGTTATCATTTTCATTTTAGTAATCATTTCCCCTTTAGTTATCATTTCCCCTTTAGTTATCATTCTCCCTTTACTTATCATTTTCCCTTTACTTATCATTTCCCCTTTAGTTATCATTCTCCACTTTAGTTATCATTTATTCAATAATAGAAACATGTTAAAGTAGCACGCATGTCTCAATATTTTAATGATGACCAACTTTTACCTCCATAGAATAAATTCCAGAGAAAATTGCTCGATAGAACGAGTTAAGAGTTTTGAAAGGCATTCCTTAGAACTCTAGCACCGTTCTATTTTCCCAACTCATCTTCAAACGGTGCCAATCAACTGACCCCATTTCTCTGGTTAAGATTCTTCAATGTTTCACCTCATGTTTTACCTTTTCCTATTATGTTGAACTCAAGAAATCAACATAGCACATATTACCCCATTGGTGGTTAGCAATGGGTCAGAGCTAGTGCCCATAATTGCACACATTAATAAATTAGTGATTCATTCAATGCATTTTTAGCAGCATGTCCATACAATGAAATACAATGAGTGAAAAGTACAGGTCATGGTTAGAAGAAATGCTAAATTTATTTCATAGTACAATAAATGCCTTGTCCTTTTATTTCTATGGATTAGCGCTAAGTAAAATGAATATATTTACTGATATAATATTGCGAGTATTGACTTAGAAAAAGTTATTTTCAAGGGATAATTATCCACATTGATGTGATACTTTCAAAGGGATAATTATATTGATATATGGTACTTTTTCACCACTATATTTACACTCGTAGATCAACAGTAACACAAACACAATAGGAAATATGCAAATTAAATGGTTATAGATACTATTCAGAATTGTTTCCTTTATTAATAATCTGAATTTCTGTATAAATGTAGAACAGGACAAAAGAAAATCTTTTTGTTTTTTTTCTGATAAAATTTGGCTAAGCAATTAGGAAACGAGTTGTTTAATAGAAAACTAATATTTTTGAGGTAAGTTCATCGCTTCGAATCAGCTTCACATTTTCACTTATAGAGACGAGACAGGATTTATTGGAAAGAAATAGAGTTGTTTCACATTATAACATTAAGATATCTGAAATTGAAATTTATTTTAAAAGTTTTATTAGGAACAATTAGTTTTGGAAAACTCTATTTTTAGCCTATTTTTCAAATTCTTTTAGCTATAATTTTTTCTAATTAAGATATTCAAAAATCTCAATGTTATACACTATGAAGCACCTATTTTTCTTTCAAACGAGCCCTACCACGTTTCTCTACAACAAAAATTGACAGAGTTATAATTATTCACTTTAGTTATCATTTTCCACTAAAGTTATAATTAAAACTTAAGTCTTCAGATTCAAGATACTAAGACATCTCTACCATCAGGTCAACTCGCTCTAGTCTAGACTCTAGATGGATGTATCAGATAGACCATTGACATATCTTCCTCGTAAAAAGTCAGTGGGGCACAGATTTTTTATTGGAGCCTAGAGTACAGGGGGGTGGTTTTATTTCACCCAAATCAACTTCCACACAGCATCTGGGGTGTGGAAGCTAGGTTCAAAGCCACTCCTCCAAATATCACCCCTCCCCCACTTTACGCCCTCCACACATGCTATGACAATTGCCACCCTGATAAATAATTGCCACCTTGACAAATTATTGCCACCCTGAGAAATTATTGCCACTCTGACAAATTATTGCCACCCTGAGAAATTATTGCCACCCTGACAAATTATTGCCACCCACGGCCAATTGCCACCAGGATATTTGCTTAATAACGAAAGTGGTGATAAAGGAAGAAGTATTTAATTTATAAAGGACAGGAATAATTGTATAATGGAAATAAATCGTATAAAAAATAATATGCAATTTATTATATCACCATTGGAATAATTAATTTTTATAAAATAACAATAAATGTGAATTAAGAAATTTTTAGCTTAAAATGTAAATAATTAATCGTATAAAAATACTATGCTCATTGACATTGTATCACTATCTTTTTATGATTATTTGGGTGGCAATTGTCCGAGGGTCGCACTAGAATATTTCCTTTAGAACAGTTTTATAATTGAATTTATCTCTTTGGTTCAGATGAAGAGTTTTGTATTAAGATTACTTTTTTAATTACGTTTTTCTAGATAGAAATTATAATGATAACCAATGGAAAATACATGATATTGATTACCAATGAAAAATAACATGAAAATGATAACCAATGGAAAATAACATGAAAATGATAACCAATGGAAAATCATCATATTGATAACCAATGGAAAATACATATTGATAACCAATGGAAAATGACATGAAAATGATAACCAATGGAAAATGACATGAAAATGATAACTAATGGAAAATCATGATAATGATAACCAATGGATATTACATGCTAATGATAACCAATGGAAAATCATGATAATGATAACCAATGGAAATTACATGCTAATGATAACCAATGGAAAATCACAAGCTAATAATAACCAATGGAAAATCATGATAATGATAACCAATGGAAAATTACATGCTAATGATAACCAATGGAAAATCACAAGCTAATAATAACCAATGGAAAATCATGATAATGATAACCAATGGAAAATTACATGCTAATGATAACCAATGGAAAATTACATGCTAATGATAACCAATGGAAAATCACAAGCTAATGATAATTTTGGACCGTGCATACACAATGTTTATTCCCGTTCATTGAGAGGCTAATAATATCGCATTGTACATTCATTACATTTTCTCTTAACAGTCAAGGTTCAGGTGATTTACCGTCAGTTTGTACCGCAAATAGAATGTATGGGCGCTACATGTATTATCTAATTAATATAATCAATAGGGCTGTACATTCCACCTGTCGGTAGATTATTATATTTCCTTTGCAATTAAGAGTTTTGCGGTGGTGCTATGGCAGTTGAATGGCAGGAAGTGTAGCGTTACTGCCGCTAGAGGGAGCAACATTCCGCACAGGTTACAGCAGGGATGGGCAGGTCGAACTTTTTCGGAACAATTTGTCTTGGCGCCACGGAAAATATTTTCGTTTGTATCATTGGCAGGAATTGTGAAGGGGAAACTAATTTCAAAGTTTGGTATAATATAATATTGACCTGAAGTTAAATATTCGAACTGTTTCATGTTTCTTGATTGATATTCACGTAAGCACTGTGCCTATTTAAATGCTGAATGTAGACTGTTGAAAGAAGTCTACCTACAATGTAAAGCGCCAGAAGTAGATGTGATGGTAGGGGACAAATAAGGTCCTCGGTACAGCTTTTGCCCACAAATGGAAGTAGCCTACTTCGGTTACCAAATACGCAAATTAGAACAAATTTCCAGATGAATTAAAACTACCACATTAAATAATGTAAGCCATGAATTAGGAAAAATAAAATAAAACTTTCTCTCCAGTATTTTCCTCTACTTTTTGTATGGTAGTCTTTTTATTGAGAAAAATAATTTATTAAATTCATTGAAATCAATAAACTGCAATAATGTCTTCTTACAATTCAAACACTTGAATTGTTTCTATGGAAAGTAGGGTAAGATGGTCATCAATGTGACAAAAAACACAGAAAGATAGACATTCCATTTACTATGGGCAAAACATGAAAAATAAAAAATCAATGTCCTTTATAAAATGATACTAACTAGAATGCTATCACATATTCTGTGACCAGAAAAAAAATTGTCCCATACCAGTTCTGGTGAACAATAAGAGTTCTATATGAAAATACGTGCAAAATTTCAATAATGTGTGTTCTGTACTTTTTATGAAATTAAAGATTGAGATAACTTGTTCCTGCCTACCCTTATATTGTAGCCACTACTGTAATATCAGTTTGATGTTCTCTTTTAAATTCTGCAAAATAAGATCAATTACATCTTAGTCCACATGACAAATTATTTGTAGTTCTTCTCCTCAAGATGAAATAACAATAAGATGGTTTATTTTGTAATGTGCATTTTATATTTACAGAGGTTTAAACAAATTTTAGAATATTATCGAAATAAATAAATAAATAAATAAATAATAAATAAAATGTTTAATTATCCTATGGCTAGAGTGGTACATGAGAATGTCCATTACTCTTTCAACTTGAGAAGACATCCTTCTTCAGAAATTCTCATTCTGTCTTCATTTGATGGTTCTAATCTTCCATTTGCTTCTCCAGATAACAACGGAGAATGATAGTCCTCAGGTACGCTTCTGACGAGGGACAGATAGCATCTAAGAAGATCTGTGATGACTAAAGCGCCGTACACACGCAGGGTTTTTAAGTCTTTCCATCAGGCATCTATGATACTTGCAGGTATCATGGATACCAATTAGAATAAATAATAATTATATTATTTTTTCTTATATGATCTAAAAGTCTCATGGAAAGACAAATCCTGCGTGTGTACGGCCCTTAAGAGCTACCAGCGCACAAGAAACATTATGGTCACTTTAAGTAGTGTATACTAATTATTTCTATGATTTTAATGGTCCTTTGTCGTACTTATATAAGATTTTTCAAATTATTTTCCGTGTATTTAATTTCTCATCTATTTGTAATTGTATATTTGTTTCTACTACTTAGCTTCTTATCTATTTGTAATTTGTAAATATGTTTGTTCCTGCAATTTTTTTGTATACGGGTGTCCCAAAAAAACCGATACCCAAATTTCAATGGCTGTAATTCAAAAACTATTAGACTTAAAAAAAATTTGAAAATCACATTTTGTTTATCAACATTTATTTCATATCTGTACAAAATTTTAAATGAATATATCCACCCGTTTTCTTTACACAATATTTTTAGTGACCGATACCAAAAACCTGTTTGCGCACTTTTGGTTTAACTTCGAATTTTAGTATATTAAAACCATTTTTTTAATAACGTTGGACAATTTATTAAAATTATTAATTATAAACCGTTATTATAACAATAAAAGGCGTTTATTAATATGCAACCGAAAAAAAATCAAACTGTTCCTCCTATTAATCGTTTCAGGCGATCTGGTGGGCCACTCGATACGATGATTAAGGGCGATAATGCGTATTGCCGAATAGCTCATTTAGTTTTGCCCTTACTGAAACAGTTTTGAACCCGTCCTGAACCAACTAGGTTCGATTGATTCTGTTTCCATGTATTTCTCGAAGTCTTGGAACGATTCTATCATTCATTAGATTAAGGTATCTATGTATCTCCATTCAAATTTTCTTTGTAAAAATAAGGACAGAAGATACGGCCAAGTCGGCACCTAGTCCAATCCACACACAGACTTTCTTTCACGAAATTCTTACGTCAAAGTTGAAAGAAGGAGGTTGGTTCTTCGGTGAATATGTGCGAACGTTATGATAATTTATTTTACTATAATTATACTACTATAATTTATTTTACTATAATTTATTTTACTATTCAACCAACCACATTATCATCCACAAGCCGGACATTTCTTAGCTAAAACCAATGAGCAAAATTCAGCCGCCGAGGAAAATCGGTATCTAGGTATCACTAAAAAAAAAAGGTGTTTGTTTCGCTCGTATATCTTGTAAGGATGTCAATTCAAATTTAAGGTTACAAATCTGTTGAATGTAGATTTAGTAAGATCTAATCCCTTTTTATTGCAATAATTATTTGCAAATTTTCTGTAAGTGCTTTTTGAACAATTCGAACTGTGAAATAAGTGTTTTATTGAAAGTGCGGGAGCAGGTTTTTGGTATCGGTCACTAAAAATACAGCTAAAAGAAAACTGTTCAATCGATTCATCTAATATTTTGTACAGAGATAGAACAAATGTTGAGAAACACAATGTGATTTTTCAATTTTTTGTAAGTTTAATAGTTTCTGAATTACAGCCTTTGAAATTTGGATATCGGTTTTTTTGGGACACCCTGTATATACTCCTCTTTTTCTCAATTTGCGTACCATCTTATATTTTGTATGAAAACATTCATTAGTTTTAATAGTTATGTTTCTTCATTTTTACTATATATTTCTTCTAAATTGGCCATTTTAACAAGTAGTACATTGCACCTTATAACTCTACTCGGATATCGAACATGCTTCGACAAATTAATTAATATCCAATCTACTAATATTTAGCTAGTCAGTCTTCAACAGCATCTTGACCTTAGAGCAGGAGTTCCAAACCTTTTACTGTTCGTGGACCACTTAACCATTCTTAATTTTCCGTGGGCCCCATTGCATTAGGATCAAAAGTCAGAATATTGTCTTAGGATCCTTCTCAATCCACAATGTCCACTCTTCAATCTTTTCGCGTTCCACCACTCTCTCCACCCTTACTGGCCAGTGGCCACCACTAACATCATTTCGAGAGACTCTCAGAGCGCCTCCATCATTCCCCGATCTTCTATCTCCCCACCATCTCCTTCATGAGCCTTGTCCTGGTAGCCCGCACCCCATCCAAGAGCCTTTCTCTATCACTCATGTTATCTCTCCCCCAAAACACAGGACATTCTCCACCCCATATATATCAATTTCAAAGTCCAATCCAGGAAACTCTATCAAAAATGGCCCAAAGTCTTCTCCTCCGCATCACAGATTATACACCTAACATCCCCACTCCAAACCTTTCCCTCCATCTCAAAAGTATTCAATCTCATTCTTAACATCAACTGCCTCTCAACTCCTATCGTACTTCATTTTCCCTATTCCCTGCATTAGCCTACAATAATATAACGTTTTCTGATTCACCACCTTCTTTTACAATTCCTGCATCAAATTAAACATCCCCAATCTATTCCAAGCTCCCCCGAGTACTTATCGATCACTCTCATTATTTCCAGCACTCGCATCATCTTCACAATCTTCCCCAGCTCAACATTGACATGCACAATTATCCACAAACTCCAACTTACTTCTGCATGTCCCTGGCAAGTGCCTTCGAACAACCACTGGTGTGTGTACTGTCTATGATGCAGTCCTCGTCACTTTTTCCACACTCTATTCTCTGTACCCTCTCCTTCTCCAATCCATTCCAAATCATTTCTTCACTTGCATTTAGCAATACACTCTTTCAAAACAGCTTCTCTATCAACAAAGTTTCACACACCATAACTAGGGGAAGGTGGTCATCAATGGGACAAAAAACACAAAAAGATAGATATTTCATTTAATATGAACAGAATATGAACAACAAAAAAACCATACGTAATAAAGATATTCTTTTATAAAATGAAACTAACTAGAATGCTATCACATTTTCTGTTGACTTGAAAAAAATTAAATAAAAAACAAAAAAATTGTCCCATTGTATACCAGCACTGATGAACAATGGGACATGCCCTGGTGAACGATGGGACAGTTCATTTAACTATTATATTGTTGAGGTTATAGTCGAATTTCAAGTTCGAATTATCTCTTTATGTTGTCCCCGACTTAGTTGGTTCATACAATATCAGTTTAGTGATCTCTAGCTTTACCGATTCCATGTCAGGAACATTTGAAAAATGAGACTCATTGTACTTGAATCTTCACCTTACATTAATATTTCATATTCATCTTTTTCATCCTTTGGATTAGTAAATTACACCAACAGAATACTTCTTAGAAGTCTCATCAAACTCTACAAGAACATAAATCTTCATTTCCAACGATTTCCGTACAGGTTTAATTTTTAAGTTAATCAAGTGAGCATATCTTCTTCCACTTCTTCAGACGAATGGA
This sequence comes from Caprella mutica, assembly GCA_947561585.1. NCBI lineage: Eukaryota > Metazoa > Arthropoda > Malacostraca > Amphipoda > Caprellidae > Caprella > Caprella mutica. The sequence goes on along the minus strand of CANNZV010001188.1, from coordinate 226,018 downwards.
TCAGTTAGATTAAGAGTTCTGTACCAGACCAAGAACAAGAGTTTACAGGCCATCTACGACTACGGATACTTTATAGTTTATGAAGTGATTTTGAAGGCCTTATCTTTTTTTGTGGCACCGTCAATAAGCTCTTCTTTCTCTGGTGTATCCGGTTCAATCATGCTGCGTCTTTTTCTTTTATTATGATAAATTTGTTTTATATGCTGTGCTTTGTGATGACCTCAGATTGCTAAAGCCCTTGAACATGGTCGAAAGTCCCGCTTCAGCTGGAAGTTCTGTTTCTACAAGAAGCCCTAAAGCTACAGTTCACGTTATTGTATCAAAAATAGATATTTATTGATTCATATGGAATAACTAAACAGTTTGGTTGACAATATGTCACTGTCCCATTGTTCACCAAATTTGCTATAACGCCATTTTGAAAACATATGAGAATAGTGTTTCAACTACAAAAGTATAAAAGCAATCCTTTCATATGATCATATTTTACATTTCATTTAATATTGTGGAAAAATGCCGTAAGTATAATATGTTAAATTAACAAATTTATAACAATTGAAACAAAGTACGAAAAATTTAGTTTTCCCACCCCTAAAACATGTTTTCGCTTTTAAGCAGAGCTGACTGCATCCTAACCGCTGAATGCAATGCGAGTGAATGCACTGAAGTGTGCCTAATTTACCACTAAGAAGTGGTTAAAAATTACCCTCAAATAAAAAAGTTATTGGGCATGTCCCATTGATGACCATCTTCCCCTACTACAGAAAAAGTCGTATCAGCCTTGATCTCACCAATTTCTTATATTCTCCTCTCTGTTCTTCTTGAAGCAGTCTCGTTTACTTATCACAGTCACTCCCAAATACTTCACCTCACTCACACTCTTATCTCTACTTGCTTATCCTTTTCTTAATTAAAAGGATACACACACTCTTCTCCCTATTCATTTTCAGTCCATATCTCCCAGCTTCCGCCTCCACCATTCTCTCAGCCTCTACCACAGATATTGCCATCATCAGCATAAAATAACACAGGCAATATCACAATTACATTCCTATATTCTAATCTATTTCTGAAAAATCATACCAACTACCATCACAAACAACTGTGGCGATATTGCACACCACTTCTAACCTTCAACTCTCCCATTTTTGTCCCCTCACTCCATATTTCAGTTAAATCATCCTCACTATCACCCTCGGAACAAAGTTGTAATAGTTCAATCCCTCAATCAAAACCTGTCTCTCCACACTGACAGTCAAACGCTCCACTGTTATTTATCATGAAAACAGTTATAATAGCTTGATAAATTCTTTGGTGGATCCCAGTTAGGAACCCCCTGCTATAAAGCAACAGAAAGTGCTTAGATGACGCTCCCAATCATTTCCCCCCTGCTCCAATATTAAATGTCTTCTACTACGAAGTCCTGACTATGAGAGGATGCATCTCAAATAGTCACGAGGAGGAAGGTTTGACACAACCATTTACAGACACAAGTAAAACATCGCATCTTCATCACCGTTTGGCGTCAGTTCTCTGTGACCTATTTACTCTGTGGGATGCTAATCCTATCAACCAGACGAATTGCAGCGCAGGCAGACTATCATAGTAATCTATGGGTGTTAGTGCTGGTGACATTGCTGACATATTGCTACAAACTATAACCATTTAGTAAAAGGTAGACGATGTAATTTAAATCTTATATAGAACTCTTAAATCCTAGACTCCTTAAAGGTTCTGCTCCAGCCTCGTGGAAAAAAAAGTTAGTTGCAAAATATTATAGCACTAAGTTGTTTGATCATTAATCTGCATAAAATTTGGTTCAATATTCATTTTTACGAAACACTAATATGACGCCGTAGAAAAAGATTGTACATTTTTTTTTCACTTATAAATTGAATTTTATTAAAAAAACAATGCATGTTAAGCCTTCTTTTAAGCTGTAAATTGTTTCCTGAAGTATAATAACGTTTCTATAATAAGTTCATCTAATTTTATACCTTTACACGAATATTTAATATCAAATTGATTATACCCATCTAACTGACATTCAAAACAAACGGTGTAGCTACATTCTTTTTATTTGGACTGAAAATTAGTAAATTGGAATTGAAACTGCTATACAGGCAGACCCCGCTTTAAGTCAAAAATCGTACCTCACATTAACTTAGAAATTGTTCTTAAAGCGGGGGAGACCCCGATTTAAGTTTAGCATTTTTACTCTAATTTTTTCTTCATCGATTAACAAAAATCAAAGAACATTTGCATGGTACATCGAATACTATGTTCCATATTTTGTATGGTCCCTTCAATGTAAATATAATTGTTTGAAAATAATTTTCCTGGTACAAGTGATGTAAGTAAGCTCGGGGTCAACTCCGCTTTAATTCGTCCTGTTCTAACGCGTGTCTGCCCGTAGTAGAGTTTTGATTACCAAATTTTTTGAAAGCATATAAAATTAAATATATGCTGTCATATTTCCTGGGGTTTGCGGCAAAATGATAAACATTAGTCTCGTGGATTAATGTAATAAAACAATGGTGGGTGGGGATTTTTAAAATATTAAATCTTACTCTTCGAAAAACTTAACTCTCCCACAGGCCACAATACAGTTGATAAGTTATCAATTTCAATATAAAGTATTTGTAAATGTTCATCTTTGATCGATATGTCTGACAACTGAAAATGATCCCCATTTTACCAACTTGCTGCTAAATAGTTCATTACTACATTATTACTATTAATTTAAAAGGAGACTACAATAACTGAGCAATACTTAAATAAATAAACTAATTTTTATAACTTTTTGATCATTTTCAACCTAATTTTTATCAAATAAAAAATTAGTCATGGAGAATTACTTTAAATTATAATGTTCAGAGTCGATCTTCTTACACACACAAAAAAATGCACTGATAGCCACTAGGATGAAATTAAAATGAAAGAATTTAGTCCTCAAGTATTCATTATTTTCTATTAAATTGATAAATTCTTTTGAAAATATAGGCATGGGCGTCAGACTGCGTATAATAGATACGGTGAGTTACTCTAAAGTTCCTCCAAAGAGTGTAAATAACATAAGGAGGTACTGCATGAGATGCAAGAGAGGAGCAGTGGCTTCATTGAGGAGGTGGTGAAGGAGTTGCAGGAGACTCGTTAGGACATCCTTAGGGGACTGTTGGAGCTACTCATCTTCCACTCAACTCTACAAACATTTCTCTACTACTTGTACCAAGACTGAAGGAGATAAAGTTAGATAAACTTACCACCTACTTTCAATGGAACTCTCACAAATAAAGAAAGGTTGAGGACACGTAACTTCTGGTGAAGAATTACTACCACCAATCAATACTTATTTTTGTAATTGAAATTCCGATGAGAAATAACCTTAGTGAGAAGTAATTCATCACAGTAAATCTGCAATGCCTTCATTATTACATTGGAAAAAGAAACAAAGGATATAATGGAAAATATTTTAATAACCTCGAGTATTAACATTGCTCTAAATTATCTATTTACAGTTATATCAAGATATTTTTTGTTCAATTTGCAATTTCTATGTATAATATTTGGAAATTAAAAAAAGATAAGTTTAAGTGTTTAAAAAGTTAGGAATAATTCTTAGGCACTTCAAAAATATTTCAGAAAAGAGTTTTGTTTAGCTTCCCATTACGATTTCTAAATTTATAGAAAATGAGAGCTTTTGACACACCCTAGCTTCATTGCCTAGTTAGTAACTAGAGTTCTAGAGGGTGCGAGTGAGCTAGATTATTCTTTTCAATCTATGCATCTTGTGTAAATGTTTTCAGAATAACTTTATTCTTCTTAACAGCAACAGAAATATGTCAAATGTAGACCCTTTTCAATATTTGACATTGACTCATAATTAATTGGCTATTTAACGTCTGCTTCGGAATACCACTGACGTTAATTGTGTTTTGAATACAAGGGACTGGAAGAAGCAGTCAGAAAGAAAAGTGGCTCCATGGATCATGTCACCAATATAATAACATTTGTGATAAGAGTTAAATAGCATTGGCATCCTCTAGTTTGTCATAGTCGCCATTGTCACCATTTTCAGAGGAGTTGGGGGGACTGACTGTCTCTGTCTGTCCGTCACCTTCTGTCTGTCTGTCACCCTCTGTCCCTGCTATCGCCGCTTCACTGGATCTATCGAAATACTCCGCGTCTATTTTAGTCACGAGCGTCACCAGCGACTGGTACTTCCTGACGATGGCGCCCAGACGGATGCTGCCGAGAGGAGTTGTGAGGAGCGTGAAGAGGTGTGAGTAAACCACAGCGTCCAGTTCCGTGGGACTGGGGGACAGAAATAAACTTAAGTACCTTTAACCTCTAGGTAATTTAGTTAGTAATTGTAGTGTTAATAGATAAAAGGACTTTATCCATAGGTCAGATAGGACTCTACCCTATTTGTCCTCTACTAGCTATACAATAGCTAACAACATCAAACAGTAACACTGCATAGTTAAACTGCCAAAGCGAAAAACTGCCAGTCATTTATTGGCAATTTAATGACTTTAGTCACTAATAACATTTTAATTTGTAAAAAAATGGCGTTCGCTCTTAGTTAAGGATATATGTAAAATAAGTTATTATATAAATATTACAGAATTAATCAAACACAATGTAGAACTTGAAAACTAAAACCTTTCTTAGAAAATTCTAAAAAAGAAAACAGAGTAAAATTTCTTTGTTTACACAACGCATCTTTATACTACATATTAGGTATAACAGGTTTAATATCTAATTATTTTTTTGTTGTTTAAAATTTGAAAATTGAACAAGCCTTCAAGCCTAATATTCGCTTATACTCATTATAAAACAACTTCGATCGATGTTTGTGAAATATTTAGAATTTGGAGCCCAACATCTATGATTATTAAACTGCTATTACCTACATAATTCTCTAACAATATCAATCGATCGAATTGGGATGCATATTAATTATAATACTTTTTACATATAAATGAAAATCGCAAAAATTGAGAATAAAAATGTAAATGTTAAAAATGTAGAACATGCATATAAGTTTATTTAACATTCACTTAATTTATAATATGTAAGGTATCTATTATAAATATATAAGATCCTATGTACAGTATGGGCCACAAAAATGTTTCCGCTTTTTCGGCTCTTTCCCATTTGACGACTCCCACTAAATTTAATTTAAATTATTTTATTTAGATGCATTTTTGTCCATAGAATTCGAAAATTGAAACCGTTTTTTGTATAAACTAATACTTTTAGAGATAGGAGGGTTTAAAGTTATATATTTCCTATGTATTACTGAAGGATTGAGAACTTTGAAAAAACTCGTGTTTTCATTGAAATTACTCAAGCAATATATATTTTTGGCATGAAACAGTAATGTAGTTTGTTGTATCCGTTAGTTTGTTGTACTGCACACTTCATGATTGTTTAATGACCTGGCAGGGGGGGGCGGCATGTCCCCCGAAATACACATATCAAAATTATTCCCAGTTTCCGTGATATTTTCAAATTATTTCTTCAATACTGATATGTGTAATGGGGGGCCCAACATTTTTGTGGCCCATACTGTATACATGTTTTTAAAATGTAGCCACATGACTTGGTAAATGTCAGTTTTAATTTCTTTGGGAATTGGTTTGCCGTGCGTTCAATAAAGTAGCTTTGTTGAAATATTATTTTCCTAATAAATAATCCAATAGGTAGCTATACAGTTATTACTGTAAAAATGGATGTCCCCTAACGAAGGGCTAATGCCGTTTTTATTAATTTAAATGTTCATAGAATGTGTTTATAACTAAATAGGAGCTATTTCAGAAAAGTAAAAAAATACATAAATGCCCAGTAACTGATTGGCAGTTTTCCGGACACCGAAATAATGATAGTCACGCAGGAGAAATAACAGTTACATTCAGGAATTAAAAAAGCAACACATTAGCCTGCATTCTGTAGTTATTGATATTATTTTAGTAAGGGTTTAACGTCTGCTTCAGAACAAAAGGTACACTTTCACTTCTATCCCAGTATTTCAAATATTTTACAGAAAATTTGTAGACTCTAAAAGTCCTCTGCAGGTTTCGTGAACAATGAGTTCATTACATAATATTATAGAACTTTGTTCGAGGAGCAATGAATTGAATATAGCGTAGCTACATTGAGTAAATTATAAAGATTAGCTACATTTATTTGATACTAAGTGTGGAACACTAATCTGACACTGTAGAAAAAGATCGCACGCTCTTTGTTTCGATATTCCTTTAGAATTTGATAAATCAACGTTGCACGTTAACGAGTCGTATCTAAGATTTTCCTGCAACTAGCAGTGCAATAAATAACATTGAAACTTGCATTATTCGATAGAACAAGAAAAAACCTATAGCTAGCTAAAGTAAAGTTCTCAGTTTTGTAGTAAATGCATTGCACTTAATTAAATCAGATCTTTAAATAAATAAAAACGAACATTCGTTATCAACCCTTGATCTTCATTATACTTTGATCTTTATTATACTTTGATCTTCATTATACTTTGATCTTTATTATACTTTGATCTTCATTATACTTTGATCTTTATTATACTTTGATCTTCATTATACTTTGATCTTCATTATACTTTGATCTTGATCACCCTTTTCTTTTTGACCATATCGGCCATCGTCACGGTCTTGGGGGCCACACCCGAAAGCTCCTCTAGCATCTCGCCATGTTGGTTACAACAGGACCCATCCGACCAGCCCGCATGCCCTCTCCACCCCCCTCAACTCCCAACATAATTCCCCTTCGACACCCTACTTATCGTTCAGTTCCACATTTTCGATCACGTAAGGAAAATGTACTTATTGTTAATACGTATAGCTTTACTGCTATATGATAATCTGCAGGTATCTTTCATATGAATTAAAATGAACAGGTAAGTTATATCTTTGTTCCTTTTATTATCGAGAATGTGAAACTGCACAATAACTCTGAAGTTACCCTGATTGTGACTCACTTTTCACCGAAGAAGAAAGGTTTGTTGCCGAGTCTTTGGGAGAGAGCAAGACAACAGTAGTCCACTTCAGAATAAACCTAAAGGGAGGAGAGAAAACGGTAAAACAGACCAGACAACAGTAGTCCACTTCAGAATAAACCTAAAGAGAGGAGAGAAAACGGTAAAACAGACCAGACAACAGTAGTCCACTTCAGAATAAACCTAAAGGGAGAGAAAACGGTAAAACAGACCAGACAACAGTAGTCCACTTCGGAATAAACCTAAAGAGAGGAGAAAAAACGGTAAAACAGACCAGACAACAGTAGTCCACTTCAGAATAAACCTAAAGGGAGGAGAGAAAACGGTAAAACAGACCAGACAACAGTAGTCCACTTCAGAATAAACCTAAAGGGAGGAGAGAAAACGGTAAAACAGACCAGACAACAGTAGTCCACTTCGGAATAAACCTAAAGGGAGGAGAGAAAACGGTAAAACAGACCAGACAACAGTAGTCCACTTCAGAATAAACCTAAAGGGAGGAGAGAAAACGGTAAAACAGACCAGACAACAGTAGTCCACTTCGGAATAAACCTAAAGAGAGGAGAAAAAACGGTAAAACAGACCAGACAACAGTAGTCCACTTCGGAATAAACCTAAAAAGAGGAGAAAAAACGGTAAAACAGACCAGACAACAGTAGTCCACTTCGGAATAAACCTAAAGAGAGGAGAAAAAACGGTAAAACAGACCAGACAACAGTAGTCCACTTCGGAATAAACCTAAAGAGAGGAGAAAAAATGGTAAAAAAACTTCAAACAGTAGCTAGTAAACTTTCATTATTATTTACAGTTTAAAAGTTGTCCCTATGTACTATAAGTTGTTCCAAAGAGACATGAGAGAAGAAGACCTCGTAGAAGAGGGGACAGTGAAAGTACACTACATGCACTTGGTCGACTACTCGGCTACCACAGGTAACCGTGTCGACCCAGCGCATGGATGGCAAGAATAGACATCCATGGATAAGAGACCTACACAGTCAGTCTACTTACCCATGGACAAGAGACTTACACAGTCAGTCTGCTTACCCATGGATAAGAGACTTACACAGTCAGTCTACTTACCCATGGACAAGAGACTTACACAGTCAGTCTACTTACCCATGGACAAGAGACTTACACAGTCAGTCTGCTTACCCATGGATAAGAGACCCACACAGTCAGTCTGCTTACCCATGGATAAGAGACCTACACAGTCAGTCTGCTTACCCATGGACAAGAGACTTACACAGTCAGTCTGCTTACCCATGGATAAGAGACTTACACAGTCAGTCTACTTACCCATGGACAAGAGACTTACACAGTCAGTCTACTTACCCATGGACAAGAGACTTACACAGTCAGTCTGCTTACCCATGGATAAGAGACCCACACAGTCAGTCTGCTTACCCATGGATAAGAGACCTACACAGTCAGTCTGCTTACCCATGGACAAGAGACTTACACAGTCAGTCTGCTTACCCATGGATAAGAGACTTACACAGTCAGTCTACTTACCCATGGACAAGAGACTTACACAGTCAGTCTACTTACCCATGGACAAGAGACTTACACAGTCAGTCTGCTTACCCATGGATAAGAGACCCACACAGTCAGTCTGCTTACCCATGGATAAGAGACCTACACAGTCAGTCTGCTTACCCATGGACAAGAGACTTACACAGTCAGTCTGCTTACCCATGGATAAGAGACCTACACAGTCAGTCTGCTTACTCATGGATAAGAGACCTACACAGTCAGTCTGCTTACCCAGGAATGTGGCGAGAGAAAAGTGGAGGAGAGGAGATATATAGTAGAAAGCCAAAAAAAGGTCATCATACTAAACAAGAAGCTGCATTTGAATAAAAAGAGGGCCTACATAGAGGGAGCCTCGAGACAAAGAGGACAGGGGGGGGGGGGGCACTAGAGATATCACAGCAACACAAGAGATATCACAGCAACACAAGAGATATCACAGCAACACCAGAGATATCACAGCAACACCAGAGATATCACAGCAACACCAGAGATATCACAGCAACACCAGAGATATCACAGCAACACCAGAGATATCACAGCAACACCAGAGATATCACAGCAACACCAGAGATATCACAGCAACACCAGAGGTATCAAAGCAACACCAGAGGTATCAAAGCAACACCAGAGATATCACAGCTACACTAGAGATATCACAGCTACACTAGAGATATCACAGCAACACTAGAGATATCACAGCAACACTAGAGATATCACAGCAACACTAGATATCACAGCAACACCAGAGATATCACAGCAACACTAGAGATATCACAGCAACACTAGAGATATCACAGCAACACTAGAGATATCACAGCAACACTAGAGGTATCACAGCAACACTAGAGATATCACAGCAACACCAGAGATATCACAGCAACACCAGAGATATCACAGCAACACTAGAGATATCACAGCAACACCAGAGATATCACAGCTACACCAGAGATATCACAGCAACACTAGAGATATCACAGCAACACTAGAGATATCACAGCAACACTAGAGATATCACAGCAACACTAGATATCACAGCAACACCAGAGATATCACAGCAACACTAGAGATATCACAGCAACACTAGAGATATCACAGCAACACCAGAGATATCACAGCAACACTAGAGATATCACAGCAACACTAGAGATATCACAGCTACACTAGAGATATCACAGCTACACTAGAGATATCACAGCAACACTAGAGATATCACAGCAACACTAGAGATATCACAGCAACACTAGAGATATCACAGCAACACTAGAGATATCACAGCAACACTAGAGATATCACAGCAACACTAGAGATATCACAGCAACACTAGAGATATCACAGCAACACTAGAGATATCACAGCAACACTAGAGATATCACAGCAACACTAGAGATATCACAGCAACACTAGAGATATCACAGCAACACTAGAGATATCACAGCAACACTAGAGATATCACAGCAACACTACAGTTAGCTACTCAATAAAAGTGAAGAAAAAGTAACAAATTACAATGTAGGTTCACATACCGGACTGATGTAGGCAGATGTTAATAGAAATATAAGCCGCTTCAGTTAACCCTGTATAGCTAATCTAATGCAAAACTGACTATGCATTACCTCTTCCAAACTCTTCCTCTTCCACCCTAGCAAGTCCAGTTTGTTGAGGACAGTCTTCCTCTTCTGGTGGGAGAGGATCATATTGAGGGGGAAGGGGTGGACACACCCAAAGCGGGGGAAAGTCACTTCATTGTACGTGCATTTGTCAACCCAGGATATGTACATCTGAAAAAAAGATAAGGTGAACAGCCTTAAGGGGTTTAGGGGTTTAAAAAAGCGCAGCACCTTCTCGAGATTGTGCAAATAGGCAAATTTTGCAGAACACATGCACTTTAGTTATTCTAATTAAATTCATTCATAAGATAATATTCCAATAGATAGTAATGGTGAGCCCTGTGTGTTAACTACCTCACCAATAGATAGTAATGGTGAGCACTGTGTGTTAACTACCTCACCAATAGATAGTAATGGTGAGCACTGTGTGTTAACTACCTCACCAATAGATAGTAATGGTGAGCACTGTGTGTTAACTACCTCACCAATAGATAGTAATGGTGAGCACTGTGTGTTAACTACCTCACCAATAGATAGTAATGGTGAGCACTGTGTGTTAACTACCTCACCAATAGATAGTAATGGTGAGCACTGTGTGTTAACTACCCTACCAATAGATAGTAATGGTGAGCACTGTGTGTTACCTCGGCAGATCCAAGGACATTGTTCACTAGGCTCATATAAGCCCTCATGTCAGCCTTCTGTGAAGTGTCCAGCTGCGACGTCAGAGAGATGTTCTGCGAGAAAAAGACGAGTACGTAATAGGAAGGTACTCTCACAGTGAGTAATAGGAAGGTACTCTCTGTCAAGCCAAAAAATGATATGCAACTCATCCAACTCAACACTAGCAAACTATATAAATTAGCAATCAACAGCAAAAATTGATTAACCTAAAATATAGCTAGCTATGAATTAATTTTAAGAAATATATTTGAAGAGACTATAGCTAACTACAGAATTATCACTGACCTTGTGTCCAACAAAGCTAATTATCTGATCCAACTCTGCAATTACAAAGGCACCTGCCTTGATGAATGGAACTTTACCTGAAATTAAATAGAAATTGGAGCCTATAATAGAAAATAAAAAAGAAAGATGAAAGAATTTCTTAACTAACTTCTTCACACTTCTACACTCTTTAGTGATAAGCAAACCAGTTTTCATACTCGGTTCGACCGTCTAGCGGGCACTCATCAGATTGGTCTAAATTTATAATATGTCATAGTTCCAGACTTTTCCAGATATTTTTATTGATGTGAATTTATTTTTTTAAACTGAATTTATATTGTATTCTTTATTGATTATTTGAAAGACTTTGATGTCTGTAATTGGCTGTGGTTCATAAGTACAGCATTATGGTAGCTAAACATGTGAGAAAAATATTAAACTGAAAATAATGGCGTATCACTCAAATGATACTTGCCCGCTAAAGGGTTAAGGTTAAATACAGCAAAAAGGGAAAATTTCTGAAAAAGTGATAAATAAAATTAATCATACTATATTATCTGCAATTTGAGACCAAGAACAATAAAATTGAAATATAATTAAAAAAGCTGATTTAAAATGAATATATTGTCAACCATAAAAGTATGAATAATGGCATTAAAGATTGCATACCTGTTGGGCTCATGTACTCTGCATTGGCTCTCTCTATCACTTTGAAGGGTAATTTGCACATCTGAAGGAAAGCAGACACAGAGAGACAAGCTGCTGAATCTGCTAGTAGTATTTGCTCCACATCAAATGGTTTGAAGAGCTTCACATCTTTGGGCCAAGGTTCTTGAGCTAGGAGAAAACATTTCGAATGATTTTAGGCAACCCTTTCCCAAAATAAAGGTGCAATTGTGCAAATATTTTTGGAATAAGCAATTAACTTAGTAACTAATAACTAATATTGATTAGTGTTTAATTTAATATGCACCATTACGATGTTAAAGAAGTAGCTACACTTGCTGTAATGCTCAGCTAATATAGAATGTTAATATACCTACAGACATAGACATAATTACATCATCAGTAAGTATTTTCTAGCTAGATGTAAAAATGTATGATGTGAAATACAATACACATGTCAGGATAATGTACCTAAACTGCGTCCATCGCTTTATTGCAGATCACTATTTTGTGAATGATTTTAATAATATTTATAGTACAGTATTGAAACTTTGGTCACTGGAAGATTGCTTCTATGTTAGTATCTTGCTGAATTATTTTTTGATTACATGATAAAATTGAAAAGTTATGAACGTTTATGTATTTTGAAGGCATTTTAACTGTCCATCGCTTTATTGCAGCTCTGTGAAAAGGCCAAAAAATGAGTGATTAACTTCTACCGAGAGGGTAAAATTGTAGCAGGTCCTGCAGAAGGGAGGACTCTTCTATATTTATTTTATAACTTGGAAGGGTTAAGAGAACCATAGTTTCTTTTGTGGAAAATCCCGACACAAACCCAAAGAGAGATGAGGGTACGAGAAAAAGAATTTCCCCTCGAAATATGCGAAAAATACACAGGCAGGTCATAAGGCAGCTAAATCACACTAGTGCCTCCATTTTTGACTAGGCTGTCATTGGTTTTACGTCAAAACAGTCCTGATGTAATGTCTCGAAAGAAACAGTCAGAAATGCTCAATGGGGCTTAAGACCAGAGAACAAGGCAATCAAGTCATGAGAGTTTCTCACTTGATGCCCAGAGATGTGAGGAAAGAAGTTGTAACCCTTCAAGCATGAGATTGTGCGAAGTAATGCAAGAAAATCATCTTTTGCCAACGAGAAAATTGCAAATTATTAGGCCAAGGGAACAAATACTCAACAAAAGAGGCAATGTAGGATTGGATTGTTATGTTTACACCCTCTGGTACTCGGAAAGGGCCAATTAACGTTTCACCAATGAAGCCTGCTTAAAACATAAAGCCACAGCCTCCTTGTTGACGACGAAACCAGTGTGGATAAACAGCTCCAGTAGGATCCAAACTTTAACCCATCCATCCAGACAATCCAGGTTGGCTCTTTCCTCATCTGTTAAAAGAACAAGTAGGAAATTTGTTTTGATGTAATTCTGTGTACAATTAATGCCTTTTTCCTTTTGGGTCTTGTCCATAGGAGGCCTGGAAATGGGCTCAACGTTCCTTGTCGTCTCATTTAAGACACTGTTTGGACGAATAACCAATGACAGCCTTGTCGAAAATGGAGGCACTAGTGTTATTTGGCTGCCTTATAACCTGCCTGGGTAGTATTTGCATATTTCGAGGGATAAAAGCTTCTCCTCGTACCCTCATCTCTTCCCTCAGATCCCTCATCGGGATCTTCCACAATAGAAACTATGTTTCTCTTATCCCTCCCCAAATTCATTAGCTAAATATAGAAGAGTCCTCCCTTCTGCAGGACCTGTTACAATTTTTACCCTCTCGGTAGAAGTTAATCGCTCATTTTTTGGCCTTTTCACAGAGCTGCAATAAAGCGATGGACAGTTAAAATGCCTTCAAAATACATAAGCGTTCATAACTTTCCAATTTTCTCATGGATTCAAAAAATATTTCAGCAAGATACTAACATAGAAGCAATCTTCCAGTGACCAAAGTTTCACTACTGTACGATTAATATTATTAAAATTATTCACAAAATAGTGATCTGCAATAAAGCGATGGACGCAGTTTACATCTCATTTTATAAAATCTAGACTCTACCCTTATAATATTCTCTATCGATTTCATGTAGCTAAAGCATTGTAAGTTGTAACTGAAATACAGAATTTTTAATATTTAACTTAGTTGTGCTTTAGTAGCTAGATGAAGTAGCTACAGATAGTTTGATAACAGCAATCTAAAATTACATAGAAGTAAACAATACTTTTTCCCAATAACTTACCACCTAGCTCTGCAGAAATGGAGTCCGAGAGGAGAACTTGAGGCATTGCAGAGGAAATTTAAACTGCCAAAGTAGCTAATGAATAAATATCATTTAATAGTCACTATCAAATGTAGAATTTCTATTATGTATCTGATTCCTAATCAGGACTAACTTAGAAAAATATTATGTCTAACACATCACTCTGCATAATGTGTCCTCTTCTCTTCAATGTATAGAAGATAGCTACTATGTAGACCTAAATGACATAACAAGGACTATTTCTCAATAAAACTCAATCCACTTCCAGTAATTCATTATTCAATTCCTATGTTGAATGTTCCCATGTTAGGCCCATTTGCTGCACCCACAACCCAAATTCTGTAAAAAATCCTGGTTCTGTGAAGACCTTTTTTTCAGACTAGCCAGGTTGTCAACTGGTCTGGTCCATCCATCTAGCTTCACATTTGTCTTGTCTTCAAAGTATGAGACATTTTTAACATTTTCTGTGTGAACAATCCTTAATTTCCCCCTATATTTAGACGTATTTTAGTAATAATATTATTGAGAGCAGAAGCCATAATAAAGAATTTCTTGGAGAACAGTTTACCAGTTCCTAAAGCCTGGGACCGCTCACTCAGTCTGCAAAGTATGCAGAATCCCATGTTTCAAAGTGTGGTTGGAAAGTTGCCAGTTAAGCCAAGTAAAATATTATTGGTAGCTATGGCTAATAAACTCTCCATTTGTCCCAGACCAGTCTGCAAAGCATGCACAATCAGTCTCCAGATATTTAATTTTTGGGGCAATTTGTCTCCAACGATTTTCAAATTTATCTCCATAAAGGCTAAAAAATTCAAATACTCTCCAATAATTCCATGTAAGCATATGAATTAAATAGAAAATTGTCATCAGATAATTCAGGAGACTAATTTCAAGGACTCAAATCTAAATGACAATAGTCGTAGGATAAACTTCACAACTTCATGCATCTTTTGCAGTTGGTTACCATGTTATAGCTACTGCACACTTTTGTCTTATGATTGTTTAAATGACCTGACAGGAGGGGGAGGGGTACGGATTGTCCCCCATATACATATATCAGTAGCAATATTTTAAAAATAATCTTCAACGAGCTCAGTTTAGTTTGGCGTCCGAATCCCAATTCGGTCCGTTTCGGTGTTCTTATGAACCCTGTTTACATGTAATTATTGCCAGTCTGCAGAATATGGGAGATATTTGGCCAGTCTGTCTAATGTGTCTTTTCTCCCACAGAGATTTTTATTTGAGAGAGAGTTACTCTCTGACTCTCAGCAGCAGATTCAGAATCTCCCGCAGCTAAATCAATGGCCAAGTATTAAAGCATGTCCAAACTCACCATTTTAATGACAAGTTTGTGACAGATATTTTGAGCCCTTCAGTTGCAAATGGCGAGAAATCTCTATTTTTCTCCTATGCTTACTGCTTAGTATGCTACAAAGGTTATTTTGAAGAGAAATTATGATAATTTGATCATTTTGGTGAGAAATTTGGTTATATTTGGAGAGACAAATCATATGATGGTTTAAGAGCCATACTATTTTACTTGGATTAATGGTAACATAGGAATTAATTCAAAATCTCACAAAACAAAATTAATGGTAACATAGGAATTAATTCATGATTTCCCGCAGAGATCTCAAATTTCTAAATTCAATCATAAACTTTAACAGAGAGACTAGAGTCTTGGAAAAATGTTCCATATTCTGCAGTCTGGATATTTGGTATTATTTGGGATATTTTCTCTACGAACAATTTAATTTTGAATGAATTCCTATGTTTTCATTAATTTTGCTACAAACACTTCTGAATTAGCTAATCCCTATATTTACATTAATTTGCTAAAAAAAGAATAGGAGATCTCTACAAACTAGTGATGGGACGATACAAAGATTTTTAACAATTCCGATTCTATCCAAATATACCGATTCCCGATACCTGATAATGTTTTTATTGGACTAGATATTTAGCTACCTAATGGTACCTTACCAAGTAGCTACCATATTAAATCTTCAATATATTAATAATTCCATATGTTAATTTTTACTTAGTAGTGTTTACAAGTAGGCTGAAACTTGTATGGTAAAGCCATATAGGTTTTATTGAAACTGTTTTGCCACATCAGTTTTCATTCTATTGAGTAATCATTAAAATCATTAAAAATGAGTCTATTAAATAATATTGTAGAACTAGGGTCTAGGATCATTAATCTGCATAAAATTTAGTTCAGTCTTTATTTTGCTATTGTTCTATATGCTTTTAAAGTTAATATTCTGAGTGCAACAATTATACGAAACACTAATCTGATGCTGAATAAAGTGATTGTACATTCTTTGTTTTGATTTCCAATTTGAATTTTATAAACAAAAAATGCATGTTCAGTTTAAATATAAGATTCAAATTGTTTCCTGAAACAAAAAACGTTTCTATAATTAGTTTATATAATTTTGTACCTTTACTGGAATATTTAATAGTGAATTGATAATACCTACCCAGTTGGCATTGAAAACAAACGGTGTAGCTACATTCTTTTTCTTCTGACTGAAAATTAGCAAGTTGGAAGTAAAATTGGTTTTGTAGTTTTGATTATAAAAATCTTTAAAAGTAGCTAGAAATAGGCCTTCAGATTTTGGGTGTCGGTCATAAGCCCCCCCCCCCCCCGGGTCCTGAGTTCCCCTGGTCAAGAGCCCCTCCCCTCCCCCCCCCCCCCCCAGTCATGAGCCCCCTGTTTTCAATCCTTATTAACCTATATTATTTAATCCTTGTTGATACTTCTGTAGTTCATTTCAGATTAAACCTAAAATAAATATATATCATGGGGGGGGGGTGCATGCCCCCCAACCCCCCTGACAGGTCATTAAAAAATCATGAAGTTCGCAGTACAACAAACTAGCGGATACAACAAACTACATTATCAACTCACAGTTATTTTTATCTAAGTAGTTTTTCATTTTTTTTAACTAGGTCATTTCTAGATGCGGTCAAACACAATACTGTCTAATAAGTTAGTAACTAGTTAAATGATATCTTGTACTGTAATTTCAATTAAATTTAATATATTCCAGATTTCCAATAGTCTAACTATCAACTTAACTCAGGTTTTTATATATTATTTAATTAGTATTTATACATTAAATGTCCCCTCCAGGCTCCAAGCAATTTTTTTATCATTTGAATAATTTTGCTGCAAACCCCACATAAATTGGGGGTATGATCATAGCCCCCCCCCCCCCAGTCACGAGCCTCCCCCTGTCTCGTGTCTCGTGACTGGGGGGGGGGAGGGGGTATACTTCGAGTGTCTACGTCTGCCCGATAGTACATAGAACTATTGTACATCTGCGGATAGTACCCTGTTTCCCCGCGACCACCTTACCAACACCCAGAGTGAATTGTTTCCCCATGTGATTGATAATTGTACGGAATGAATTCTACAGTTATGAAGTGGGAATTGACTTCTACATTTTCTTCACTGTAATTTGACTATTCAGTCATTGCATGTGTTATCAACAGAAAGTGTTTCAATATTCGACGTCAGAGACAACAGACTCTTTGTTTTCTCCAAGCGCGTCTTTTCAAATGTGTGATTCCCTCACATCTTGTGACGTCATGACAACACTCTTTTGTTCACCAGCGCGTCATTTTTCGAAAATTGTGACGTCAGAAACAACAGTCTTCGTTTTCTACCTCATCGTTAGTGATTCAATGCACTGAAATCTCCTGGACGAAAATGTGACAATTCTTCGAAATTGTGTTTCGTGAACTCAACTTCCCATTTCTGGAAATTCAATTTCACGGCTCTTCAACATCAGTTTCTCTATTTCATTTCTCATCTCAACGTTCATTTACCATCACTCCTTTACTTCATTGCTAAGTAGTAGGGCATTCATCTATATTTTCCCCATCTATGGTTTCCCAATATATGGTGTCCCCATTTACGCATTGGAGAGTTCTGTGCTTCCCACTCTGCTTCGTCGTTTTCCTCAGTCTACACCCGAACTCCATGCGAGATGTCCCAAATTAGGCTTCATCCCATTGAAAGGCAGACAACTGGCGTCTGTGCTGGTTCTACCACAGGCTTCTTAGAGTGCTGTGTTCCATCTCATCATGTGGTTGCTGGCCCTGTTCAAAACTGTGTGGTTCACAGTTAAGAGTTCCAACACCATGAAGAACCACAAGAACCATTGGTATGGTTGCCTAATAATGTGCAGTGAACTTCAAAAAAAAAATAGAAAAAGTATGAAAATCATTAGGATTAAAGAACAATTTAAACAGGAATTTTATATTAGATTACCTTAGATGCGCATCATAGATAATTATTTTAATTGATTAGGACATGGCCATTAGTTGAAGTTTTCTTTCCAATTCGATTTTTTCGATATCTTTAATAGATTACGCGAAATCTAATTACTGATACCGTTATTTCGAAATTGATTGAAATACATATTAACTAACATTTTTTATGAATATGATCATTTTATCTTAAATATCTTATTTACAATAGAATAATTTTGAGAATTCATTTTTAATAATTTTGGTATATTACTCACATTTAATGTATCGTCATCTGTATGTTATTTAGATTTTTTATGTGACTATTTATTTCATATCCATTATTTTATCATGTCTTTTATCCTTATTAATTAATTTATTTTCATGTGGTTAATTTAGGAATTTTACTTGGTAAACATTGACTGATTTTATGTTCTGCATTTTCTAATATCGTATGAAAGTTTATATTCGGGCAAATGATGAATAATCGAACTAAAGAATTAAAAGGGCTTGTAATTAAATAATTGTTACATCGGTTCTAAATTTACCAAAAGTGTAAAGACCGTATGATAACTTTGCGTTAAATTGTAAATAATTAAAATAATTATTGATCGCTCCTTGTTATACCATAGAGGATGTAATTATCCTTGGTAATTAGCCAATGGTTTTCCTAGGAGTTGACAAGTTAATGCTTATGATTATAAAGTCTTAGGTAGGGATATAACGCATGTGACTTACTTTAAAATAATTTACCAGTCATGTTAATTTTATCACGCCCTGTTATACCGCGATAATTTGCCCAATAAAATAAACAACTCATACTAAAGTAGAATTTGAACATATGGAAAATTGATGGAAAATTTCAGGTTCCGAAACTATTTATCTGTATAACGTATGTCATGTTTAAATCATAAAATATTATAAAATTTTCAGTTCAAACTGTATGGAAAGAGTTTCTCACAAAGTTTGAATGGCACAAAATCAAATAATTAAAATCATAAAACTAATTAAATTATTAGTTGTGAGTTTTCACCTCGCCTACAGATTTGAATCAATTGAAATTATTAATGTATTGTAATAAATAGGATGGATTTTTATTGATTACGAAATTTTCATAGTTTCTCAATACGATATTTGATTGATAAATATTCTCTAATAATATTATAAGTAAATAGAAATATTTTTATGTAACAATAGTTTAGGAAAAAGAAAATGTATAAAAAAAGTGTAAAATTATGGCACTCAATATTATGTTAATATTTGTATTCCGTAAAAGGGTCCATTGAATATTTAATGTTGACTAGAGAATATTTAATATTATGTAATATTAATCTTAGCAACAGGTTGTTGAATTTACCGTTATTTGTAACGTTGTAAAAGAAAATATATTGGTTGTTAGGAGAAAAATTTGTGGTAAAATCCATTGTTAAATTTTTAGTATGATAAAGTTGGTTTATAATTACCATTTGCAAACATGTGATACCACACGTATATACCTAATATAGAATTAGGTTAAATAACAGTGGGTTAACAACGTTAAGACATAGAGTTTATTTAAAGAGTAAATATGTTATACAATTAGAAGTCTATATAGAGAGATGAGTGAATCATATCTCTCTCTGAGTAATGTTAAAGACAGACTGACTTCAGAACCAACAAGACAGGGTATTTAACCCTCGACGGAAGTGTGATCGACTTTAGACCTTATGTCCGTTTCTCATTAAAAGTAATACATAGTTATTGAAACGATAGGTAATTTAATATAGCTGAGCTAGTCTAACAGGAAGTTAACATTAAATATATAACGAGTGTGTAATACATTTAACTAAAATTTCAACACTCCTCCTCACACGACATTATATATTTTTCATGCCTATTAATTCAACTAATTTGGTAAATCTATAAATAGGCAACGGTTTAGTGAATATGTCAGCGAGCATAGTTTCGCTGGGGCAATACACAAGTTTAATTGTGTTTGAAGCAACAAGATCTCTAATGTAATGAAATTTAATATCAATGTGTTTCGATCTAGGATGATTTTTTTCATTTTTAGCAATACAAATAGCTGACTGATTATCCTCAAACAAAACTATAGGATTCTTATTTGGTACTTTAAAATCTAATAGTAATTTATTTAGAAATACAGCTTCTTGGGAGGCTCCAGAGAGGGAAACATATTCAGCTTCAGCTGTTGATAAAGCAACACATGACTGTTTCACAGAGCGCCAAGAAATAATGGAATTATTTAACATAAAGCATTGGCCAGAAGTACTTTTCCTATCAACTCTGTTTCCTGCCCAGTCGGCATCAGAATAACCTATCAACTCAGAATCTTCATTACCATATGTAATGCCAAGATCCGGTGTGCCTTTTAGGTATCTAAATATTCTCTTAATTGCAGACCAGTGCTTAGTGTTTGGATTGGAACAAAATTTAGAGACATTTCCAACTGCATAAGTTATGTCAGGTCTAGTTTTAGTAGATAGATACAGTAAGGCACCTACAGCTGATTGATATTTAGTTTTGTCTACTAGTTCACACTCATCAGTAGTTGGTTCCAAATGTGAATTAACATCAGCAGGGGTTGAAATAGGTTTGCAATTATTGAATTCAAATCTATCTAATAACTCGTTGACAAATGAAGATTGATTTAGGGCTATTTTATTTTCGTCTTGAACGATTTTTATGCCTAAGAAATAGGATAATTTTCCTAAGTCTTTCATCTCAAATTTAGCACTTAAATCAATCTTGATTTTAGTCAGGTCATCATAGTTCTTACATGCTACAATAATATCATCTACATACACAGAAATGAAGCATGGAGAGTTATTGATTAATTTAACATATATACAAGAGTCACAAGAGGACTGAATAAAGCCTAAGGATTTAAGATATGCATCCAACGCATCATTCCAACATTTGGGTGATTGTTTTAATCCATACATAGATTTATTAAGTTTACATACTAAATCTTCTTTTCCTGGAATAGCATAGCCAGGAGGCTGTCTAATATAAACATTTTCTTTAAGATCCCCATTCAAAAAAGCAGAATTTACATCCAAGTGATGTACAAATAATTTTTGGTTAGCTGCTAAAGATAACATGGTTCGCACCGATTCAAATCTCACTACAGGAGCAAAAATTTCATCATAGTCGATTCCAGGTCTCTGTAAAAAACCCTGAGCGACTAATCTAGCTTTATATGAAACCACTCTACCATCAGATCCCTTTTTTCTTTTAAACACCCATTTAGATTTAATTATATTTAAATCTGAGGTAGGTTTTACGAGTTCAAAAACTTTATGTTTCTCAAAAGCATTTAATTCCCTCTCCATGGCATGTTTCCATTTAGAGGATTCAGAACCGCTATTAAGAGCCTCAGATACCGACCTAGGTTCGATATTGATATTCCCATTGACTAATAAACCCTCCTCCTCATCTTCAACATGATCATACTCCCAACTACCATATCTAATAGGAGCTCGACGAATTCTGGAAGATCGTCTAAGATCCTCATTAGGACTGATAGCTGGTACAGGTTGCGCCTCAGGGAGGAGTATTGGAGGGTTATCGTCAGAAGGTTGATTCTCTGGTCCAGCAGGTTCTGAATCTTCTGAATGGAACACCAGTGGAGAGGTAGGAGTCTCACTCAGTTGAGGGCTCTCAATCTTAGATGAAATTGATTCATCAAAGGTTACATTCCTGGAAAAGAAGATTCTTTTAGATTCAACATCATACATCTTATACCCTTTAGTAACTGTGCCATAGCCAATAAACAAACATTTGGTAGCTTTATTTTCTAACTTTGATCTTTCCTCTCGAGAAATATGTGCGTACCCTGTGCATCCAAAAACTTTTATATGCCCGATGTTGGGTTTTCTACGATTTAAAGCTTCATATGGAGTTTTATTTACTAAATATGAATTAATGCATCTATTATTTAGATAATTTGCAGTATATAGTGCTTCACCCCAGAATTCCTTATCAATTCCTGAATCAGATAACATACATCTAACTTTTTCCATAATAGTTCTATTAAATCTTTCAGCTAACCCATTTTGTTCAGGAGTTTTAGGAATGGATTTCTGGTGAATTATACCTTCATTTCGTAAATATGATTCAAACTTATTTGAGGTATATTCTCCTCCATTATCTGACTGCAAGGTTTTAATTTTCCTTTCATAAATATTTTCAACCATAGCTTTCCATTCCAAAAACTTCTGAAACACATCGCTCTTATGTGCAATAACATATATCCAGGAGTATCGAGTAGCATGATCAATAAAGGTCAGAAAATATGAATTATTACCCCTGGAAGTGGGAGTAATTTTCCCACAGACATCGGTGTGGATTAAATCAAGAGGTTTACAATATTTCTTAATGCTTGTAGAAAAAGGTATTTTATGCATTTTCCCATTACAGCAGTGTTCACACACGCCTTCTATAGCTTTTAATTTACTATCCAGACCATTTACTGATTTAGTTCGGATCATTTTAGTCAAGTTATCTTTACCTATATGACCGAGCCTTCTGTGCCATAGAAAGTTTACTTCATTTTGATCTACAGTTACTGCAGCTTTATGAACTAAAGTATTAAGATAATAGAGTTTACCAACACAGTTTGCCTCAGCCATTAACTCTTTATTTTCGTTCAAAATTTTACATTTATCATTTTCAAAAATAATAGATTTATTATTACTTGTCATTTTAGACACTGATAGTAGATTAAAAGCTAGATTTGGCACATATAGTACATCATTTATTTTACATGTTCTACTCCCACCACCTGGTATATTCACAATAACAGAAACATTTCCTAGTGAAATAGCTTGTAAGACATCTCCATTTCCTACTTTAACATTTATAGGTTTGCTAATATTTGCAAAATCTTTACATAAATTTTTATCACCACTCATGTGTGATGAAGAGCCTGAATCTATTATCCAAATATTACTGTCGGCATATTTGTTACAAAGAGCGATATCATTAACATACATTGTGTGATTTAGTTCTATATGACTTACATTTACAACATTTGGCTGGTTTTGAGTTCTGTTAGTTTGAGAAGACCTTTTAAATTTAAAGCAGTCCTTTTTCAGGTGTCCCATCTTATTGCAGAAATGGCAAATGATGGACTGTTTGTTTACTCCAGCATAATTCTGAGTATTTGATAATGCTAATGCATTATTGGTTTTAATACTCAACTTTTCAGCTTCTCTCCGGAGTGTGTCAGCTACGGTAATCCAGTTAGGGATGTCTGTCTGAGCTTCAAGTGCAGTGACAAGCACTTCAAACGGCCCTGGCAGTGATGACAGAAGACAAATCACTTTATCCTCTTCACTGATCACTTGATTTAACAAGGCAAGCTCTTGAAAAACTTCAGTTAGTTCCTTCAAATGAAAGTCGAGTAGATCAGGAGACTTCAATTTTAGATTGTAGAGCTTTTTCTTCAGACGAAATTTGTTAGCCCACGTGTTTTTCTGAAACGTTTCTTGAAGGGTAGTCCAGACGGCGTGTGGATCCGTCGGTTGTCCAACTAAGTACAATTGATCCGGTGAAATAGATAGTACTATATCTGCCAGAGCTTTATTATAATTATTAGCATAGGCATTCTTCACCTCAGTTGAAGCTGAATCAATTGGAACTGTTTTAGATCCATCCGCAAAATCCATCAGTTTCTCTCGTAAGAGGTACATCTTCATTTGTATCCTCCATGTAGGGTAATTATTTCCGTCTAGGGGAACAATCCCCTGTAACTTATTTGAAGACATGTTTTCAAAGTATTTCTTCAATATTTAACAAACATAAACAACCAATGCAGTTAAATTGATTTACTGTTTAACTGAACTGATGTTTTAACATTATTCTAATTCATAAGAATAACTGAATATAATTATTAATATTCAATTGGAACAACAACAGACATCTTAGTTCGCAAGAGCCTTTTGTTGAAAGTATTTATTATCATTCAATACTTTAACAAACATAAACAACCACAGCAGTTAAATTGATTTACTGTTTAACTGAGTTTGATGTTTTAAAATTATTCTAATTCATAAGAATAACTTCACTGAATATAATTATTAATATTTAATTGGAACAGTAACACAGCCTTAGTTCGCAAGAACCTTTTGTTGAAAGACTGTTTACCAAAGGATAAGGTCACAGATTTAAAGGTAATTTGTGACCTCTCTTGACACCTCTTCCGCAAAAATACTAAATCATTATATTATAACACAAGTGCATTTTTCGCTAGAGCAATCATTATAATTGACCTCATTAGCGCGTGAATATGATATGCTTACGCAAGCAATTTGAGTGATATGTTTCATATAGGTTAACACTTTTTTTCACAGCACTTCGTTTTTATTACTATTATAAACTTCTAATTTGTTTAAACATAATTTGATTTATAAACTCTTATCGTTCACTGGGCCCATAACCTGTTAGAATTAGGTTAAATAACAGTGGGTTAACAACGTTAAGACATAGAGTTTATTTAAAGAGTAAATATGTTATACAATTAGAAGTCTATATAGAGAGATGAGTGAATCATATCTCTCTCTGAGTAATGTTAAAGACAGACTGACTTCAGAACCAACAAGACAGGGTATTTAACCCTCGACGGAAGTGTGATCGACTTTAGACCTTATGTCCGTTTCTCATTAAAAGTAATACATAGTTATTGAAACAATAGGTAATTTAATATAGCTGAGCTAGTCTAACAGGAAGTTAACATTAAATATATAACGAGTGTGTAATACATTTAACTAAAATTTCAACAGTATTGCCATTGAATTATATTTAATGTTGATAAATACTGGTATGGACTTATAAGAATTTAAAATGAAATTGAAATTATGATATTCTGTTGATAGTGATTTTAGTTCAGCATATACCCGAAATAATCCCGTTTTAATAATTTTATGAAAGCCCCTGTTAATATTTGATGAGCCTTAAATACGGTTGGTATGAATTGCATTTCCAGTACTAGACAGTTAGACTCGATAATTGGTAATTATTTAAAGAGGAGTCATGTCGTATGGTGGATCTATTTTTACCGCAACTAATAATAATAATGATAATTGAAATAAGTACACTATCCGAATACTGCGGAAGTGACGGCAAGCTGTAGATTCCATTTGAAGTTTGCTAGTTGTTCTCGGGAACGGTCCTTTCAATATGGGTGATTATACGATAATTAATCTACGTTAGGAATGGGAATATTTATGTCCCCCAAACATGGTTTGCTTTTGTGTATATTTATAAATAATGCCGAAGTGATATACCGCATATAGGTATAGCTATTCTTATTGAAATAATAGTTCATAACAGGAGAGATGGAGAGACAAATGGAGAGTTTAAGAGACATACTGTATTACTTGATGTAAATATAGGAGGAAATTAAGGATTGTTCACACAGAAAATGCTAAAAATGTCCCATATTCTGCAGACTGGAGCCACACTGCAGGAAGTTCACTGGGCCAGGAACTGGTCAACTCTCCACTCTGGAAAATACCTTAGGCTAACAGATTAATTTTAGAGGCTAAATGCTGTGGATTATACAGTTTCCATTAATTCATTACTGTATTTTAACCAGTCTGCAGAATATGGGACATTTTATTCATTTTCTGTGCGAACAATCCTTAATTTCCTCCTATATTTACATATATTTTACTGAAAACAGAAGCCAAAATAGAGGATTTCATGGAGAACAGTTTAGTGTTTACCAGTTCTTGCAGTCTGGTATTTTAAGATTTTCTAAACTCCAACAGAGATTAATCCATCAGGAAAGACCACTTTTTCCAGAATGGTCAACTGTTCAGTGTTCTCTAAGAAATTCACTATTTTGGCTATTGTTCTCAGTAAAATACATGTAAATCTAGAAGTTAATTTCAACTTAATTAAGGATTGTTCACACAGAGCCACATAAAATGTTAAAAATAAAAAATGTCCCATGTTTCAAACTATGGACAAGGTAGCCAGTATATTGGAGACTCTTGAAGTGTGAAATGAGTTGAAAAACATGTATATAATAAGTAAATCACTCATAAAATTATAATAGTCTCGAGAGATATACATGCATCAGACATGAGGCCATGTTAAAGAAGCTGGAAAATTGTAAGCCAATTTTTAAGCAAAAATTTCACAAAAATTTTGAGCCAAGCCAATTTGACTCATTTTTTGAAGATTTTTTGTTTTGTTTAAAAAGACAACATTTTTCCATTAAAAACAAGAAGGATAAAATCTTTACAGAAGAGAAGAGATTTCAAGCCAAAATTAACATGGGAAGATTATAAGATAGGAATTAATTCAAAATTTAAAGCCAATAAGTCATATCTGAGTTTTGGCCTTTTGAAATCTAAGTCAATTAATCGGCTTTAACTGACATACTCTGTAACATGGGCATGAGGCCAGTCTGCAGAATGTGTCTCTTCTCCCGCAGAGATTTTAATTTAAGAGACAGTTACTCTCTGACTCTCAGTAGCAGATTCATTCTGCTACTCTCATCGGTAGCTAAATTAATGGTAACATAGGAATTAATTCAAGATCAACTGCAGAGACTTCAAATTTCTAAAATTCAATCAAAAACTTGTGCAGAGAGTCTTGGAAAAATGTTCCACTTCCATATTCTGCAGACTGGGCATTAGGATATTTTCAAGTGTAAAATCTTAACTAGAAAGTCAAATTTCTTCTTTAAAGCATCTTAAATGTGGCGACCTCGGGGTCCGGACCTGGATCCATTTTCTCACTAAACTAGCGACTTTCCTGCCATGGCCACACTTTGAATCATAGAAAATGTCTCATATTCTGCAGACTGCAGAGTCGCAGTCCGCAGACTGGCCAGTCTGTAAAAGATGCATGAAGTTGTGAAGTTTATCCAGCATCAGCGACTGTTGAGGCCTCATGTAATGTATAAGAGTATGTCAGTTAAAGCCAATTAATTGGCTTAGATTTGAAATGGTCAAATCTCAGATATGTCTAATTGGCTTCAAATTTTGAATTAATTCCTATGTTCTTATGTTAATTTTGGCTTGAAATCTTCAAAAAAATGAGCCAAATTGGCTTGGCTCATTATTTTTGTAAATTTTGACTTTAAAATTGGCTTACAATTTTCCATCCTCTGAAACATGGTGAGGCGGGAGGCCCAAGGCCCCAAACTACAGGAACTGGCAACTGTTCTCCAAGAAATTCTCTATTTTGGCTTCTGTTCTCAGTAAAATACATGTAAATATAGGAGGAAACTAAGGATTGTTCACACAGAAAATGTCAAAAATGTCCCATATTCTGCAGACTGGGGTTGAGGCCTCGAAATTAGTCTCCTGAATTATCCGGCAACAATTTCCTAATTAATTCCTATGTTTACCAGTCTGTATTTGGTGCACAAAATTACACTGACTTTTTGAAAAAGCTGAAAAAATCCACCATAAATTTCCAGTAATTTGGCTGATCCACCAACATTTTGACCATTTTCCCACTGAAAATTAATGGTGACATAGAAATAAATAGCTAAAAATCCACCGACTTTGCCAGAATATTATTTTCAAAGAAGAAAAATTCCATCGACATGTCGGCCATGTTTTAAAGTATGGACTAAGTTGTGGTGATGCAAAACACATTAATTGTGTATGCATAACTGCTATCACGAACCTATATGATTGTGTGTAAGTAACATTCAAAGTCAGTTACCAATTGGCTCGCATGAGAATAACATCTAATCTCAAGTCTTAGTTAGTGAGACCAATACTTGTGAGTGTTTTAGTGAAGTGAAACAGTGAAAATATATTTGCTTGACAATAGAATATAATCTCTTTAAAGTTCTATTCATACTCGTTATTATCCTAAATACAGTTAAGCGTGGACCAGAGGCCTGAGGTCGGAATCATATTGGCAAGGTGGTTCTAGGGCATGGGACCATGAGTATTTAGTAGAAAGAGATATATTGAGAAAAAGGAATCTGAAAGATAAGAAACAGAGTAAGATTCTAATCACACGTAACCCATATCGTGGACCGTTATAAGGTTTCACAGTTGATGAGATAACCCACAGGGGGAACCATCACAAAGTCGCCAGTATATTGGCGACTTTTGAGGGGTTAAATAAGTTAGAAAACCTCTAAATAACAAGTAAATCACTCCTAAAATAGTCTCAAGAGATACACGTAACACATGCATCAGGCATGAAGCATAAGGATGTTCCCTAGTGTAAAATCTTCACTAGAAAGCCAGTCTGTACTCAGTCTGCAGAATATGGAACATTTTTCCAAGACTCTCTGCGGGAGTTTTGGATTGAATTTTAGAAATTTGAGATCTCTGCGGGAGATCTTGAATTAATTCCTATGTTACCATTAATTTATCTGCGGGAGATTTTGAATTAATTCCTATGTTACCATTAATTTAGCTGCGGGAGATTCTGAATCTGCTACTGAGAGTCAGAGAGTAACTGTCTCTCAAATTAAAATCTCTGCGGGAGAAGAGACACATTCTGCAGACTGGGTCTGTAGAATATGGAAAAATTTTCCAAGACTCTCTGCGGGAGTTTTTGATTGAATTTTTAGAAATTGGAGATCTCTGCGGGAGATCTTGAATTAATTCCTATGTTACCATTAATTTAGCTGCGGGAGTCTGGGAGATTCTGAATCTGCTACTGAGAGACGAGAGTCAGAGAGTAACTGTGTCTCCAATTAAAATCTCTGCGGGAGAAGAGACACATTCTGCAGACTGGCTAGGAAGCCAAGTTTGTCCTTTAAAGTATCTTAAATGTGGCGACCTGGATCCATTTTTTCATCAAACTGGCGACTTCCCTGCCACACTTTAAAACATGGCATGTCGGTGGAATTTATCATGATGAAATAAAGTCTGGTATGTTTACATGTAATTAGTGGAGAGAATTTTGAGATTTTTGGCCATTTTGGAGAGAAATTGGAAAATCTTTGGAGACAAATTGCTCCAAATATTAAATATCTGGAGACTGATTATGCATGCTTTGCAGACTGGCAGACTGGTAATTATAATTTAACCTTCTGCAGCGTAATTCACAATGTATTTAAGCCCGTCTGCAGAACATGAGACATTTTTAACATTTTCTGTGCGAACAATCCTTAATTTCCTCCTATGTTTACATGTATTTTACTGAGAAAAAATTCTCAGTAAAAATTCCTTGCCACGAACCACAGCCTTGATGCCATTCCCCCCTCATGATCCTCCTCCCTCATCTCACTCTTAAACCTCCCGTACAGCCTCAGACTGCTCTTTCGCTAAACCTCCTCTCTCCACTCCAGTGACTCCACGTGCACCACCTCCGCGACTCTTCTCTTCACTTCCTCCTTTGACATTGCCTTTAACTCCCCCTCATCAATCCCCGCCCAGCTCATATACTTCCTCGTCTCCTTCATCCACTCACTCCCCTTCACCTGCGCGTTTCTCATCACTCTAGCCAACCACTTATTCTTCCCCTGCTCCACTCTCCTATAGTACTGTAGCCTTCCTCGTGCCACTCTACTCTTCATTGTGCCTATTCCTATGTCCCCCATTAAACAATCAAGAAGTGTGCCGAAATAAACTGTGGTGTGCCGTCAGCTGTGTGCCGAAGACTACTTTACGGATTCAGATTAAAATGGGCAGAGTAGGGCCAGTTACAATGGCACTCTTAAGGCCTTGTTACACGGTGCGAGTTACTGTCGTGACCAGGATACCTTGGTCGTGACAGTGGACAGCAGCTGTCCTACTGTACTTGCATGCCAGTAGTTCAATGTTCATATCATTGAATTTCTATAACAGTTACTCGACAGTCGACTGATGCGATCACACTGTGCGAGTAGCTGCACTACAGTAACTGGCTAGGCCAACTCGCACGTTTATTTGCACCGTGTAACAAGGCCTTTAGTAGCTCAGGTACTTCATCTTCATCATAAAGCTCCTGTACGACCAGTAGCTGAGTAAACTAATAACTCATACCACCTGGAACACATATCATCAAGGCTTATATATGTCACGCGCGTTTGAGAGATCTGCAATATCGACCGATTTCGCTGCGCAATCTGTTGATCAATAGTTTGCGCAGCCATTGATCGAAAGCGCAACCATCGATGGATCCCTGCGCGTTCGAATGATATGATTTTTTTTAGTTTGTACATCAAATTGACAACATTTTATCGCGATATCAATCGATAGCGCAACCATCGATCAATTTTTGCGCGTTCGAATGATATGATTTTTTTAGTTTGTAGGTATCTACATCAAATTGGCACATTTTATAACGTATGTCTATCAATCGATAGCTTAACCATCGATCGATTTCTGCGCGTTCGAATGATACAGGAAAATCCATATCATTCAAACGCGCAACAATCGACTCTATTAAATGTAACAATTAGATGCATGAACCAGGATACAGTAACATAGGGTATGGTAATCAGCTGATTGAATCTATAGTTTGACGTGACCACCGGGTGACTCAAAATGGCGACTCTGACCACACTTTGAAACATGGAAAAACTTACTTAAACTTAATCACTTTTAAATTGAATTTTTTTCTTATCAATTACTAACTAGGCATTGGTTAAATTGTATTTCCATTATTTTTTTTCTTATTTGTTATTCATAGGAACTACAATTTAGCAGTTAACTAGCACTAGTTTAGGCTCCTAGGTAGCCTATTTTCAAGACCCTATTTTTTATAGATAAGTAAAAGAAATGAACAATTAAAACACACCTGAATTATATCTATATATTCAACTTTGAGGTTCAATCACCATTTTCGCTTTTCTTTTGTACGAAACCCTTATAAAATGACTTCAAACTTCTCGATATTAACATGCAAATACGAGGAATTATGAGCCGCTCGGTCACAAACAAGGAATGTGTTGTTGTGGTGACGTCATATTTTTGTGTCGTCTGCTAGGTACTATACCTGATTATGTTCTTATACCTTGGTATTATCAGAGAAAGAATAAACGAGCTCACTCTAAATTTTAGATGCAAAAACCGTGGAGTTTTCAGTCAAAATTTTGAGATTTGACAATGTTGCTGAGATAAGGTCCGCCTTCTCGTAGTATTGGGAAAAGATGCCAATCAGTAAAACGTTTATGACTAATTAAGACCAATTAGTGAATTATCTTTGAATATTGAAATATAGCGCGAATCAAACTATATCGTATTAATAAAAAATTTACATTTCGATTAACAACTATTTGAACTATCAGGCCTTCGACGAAATAACTATATTTATAAAAAAAACTATTGCACTATACTATAATACTTGGCGTGTTGCACGTACCTGAGCTACTTTCACTTGGGAGTAACTACAAGAACAGTTATTTAACAATTTTGTAATAGTGGTTTTTGGTAATACTTTGGTAATTGATTGGGGGGTTACCTCTTTAGTTATTTATTATTAGTTTTTCATATCTGACTCCATTTTACTTTATCTCCATTTAATTACATTTTGGCTAAACTGATAATTGCTTGGATTGAAATGAAATTACGAGTTAGACAATCAAGGCATTTATTCAAATAAATCACATCACCTGGTAATTAACATATGAGAGTGGACTTCAGATTCTCTGGAGGATGTACGTCAGCTTCGTGTAGTAAGAGATAGCGCACACAAATATTGTGCAGGAGTCACGAGGAAAGTTAGTTCCAGGAAGATTGCGTGACTGTATAGGTAGAGCAGCGTGAGTATCTTTAACTCGGAGTTAGGACGAAGGCTGGAGTTCCTCAGTTATACTAGATGAGTGAGAATTCGGTATGATATCCAATCGTGTGGAAATGCGAAGGTTTTCTAGTATGATGTTTATTACTGGAAGCAGTAGTATAAATAGCATCAACATTCAACCTAGGTGTTTACTCAGAAGCAGTAGTTGCTGTGATTGCAATAGCAGCAGAACAGTAGTAATGAAACCAGTATTCATCAACGCAGAAGCCAGTTGTATTCTAACCAGTAGCAATCAGAAAGACAGAAACCCCCTGAAAGAGATAGTTTGGAATAATTGGGGTTCGATACATCTTAGCTAATAAAACACAGATAATGATAATTTAAATGAATTGCCTAATTATCATTCGTTATGAATTCATTTGAGCTACTACTCAGATGAAAAGAATTAGTATTAAAGTATTAATTAAATAATTAGAAATGAAATAGAACTTCTGTTTATTATAAAGTTAGGCATGGATGATGGAAGCAGAATGACGTAGTCTCTATTAAACCTAGTTTTCTTTCATATAGAAAACGAGACGGCAGAGTGAACGGGTCACTGTTCTAGAATTCATTAAAACCTGATACGTACGTCGGAAGGATGTTGAATGGGTTATCAAGAAAGATTATATATATATAAGGGAATATATAATTGATATTGACTAATAATATTATTAAGATATGAGAAATGAATAATTAGCATTCATATTGAATATTACTTAAAATATATCCTAAATAGTATATTAATAAAATAACTACTGATATGAGATAAGGAGAAATAATGTTATTAATTTATTATTAATATTAGATGCAGAGAAGTGATAAATATAGATAGGCAAATATTTACCCTTAGTATCCGTTAGAAGAATATATAGGGGGGGGTTGAAGCTGTTGTCACATTGTCTTTGAATTCAGATAATATATATTATTATTAAATAATCCTGTAAATATATGTAATTAGTCTTTGTATTTATTGTAATGGCAATATATACCCTAAATAATCACTCAGTTGTGTGTTACAAGGCACAATAGTAATACGCAGTTAGGGATTGGTACTTTATATAAGAGACGTAAATTGACCGTGTCCGAATATCTAGAGATCACCGAGGTAAATGAGGCGGAAAGATGCTAACATCTTGATAGGCTTAAAAGAGGGTAATTGGCAACATGAATGTTTGATATAACATTCTACACAAAATGTTGAAATCGTGATACATTTCTATTAGAGAAATGTTGTTATTAACAATTGTAATTATTTTACTACGTTTTGAATATTATAAGAGAAATTA
Organism: Caprella mutica; assembly: GCA_947561585.1. Lineage (NCBI taxonomy): Eukaryota > Metazoa > Arthropoda > Malacostraca > Amphipoda > Caprellidae > Caprella > Caprella mutica. Next base: position 192,731 of record CANNZV010001188.1, on the reverse strand, counting down.
TATACGTACGGTTCTCAACTTTAAATTGGAACATTATGGTGATATTTGGCATCTTTGAGGGTAAGATATGCGCAGCGTCTTAGAAAAAAGGGCTTGTATTCGCGGGTAAAGAAATATGCGCACTTTGATGCCATAGGTAAATCATATTTAATAGTTTGTAATATTTGAATTATTTATAAGGTATCATATTTGATACAATCTGTGTGATATAAATGTTTCGTTATACATATCAGTTATCATAATTACAATTGTAATTTATATATTTATTTGTATACTCGTTAATTGTATAAATATTGTGTCAGAAATGCTAAATATGCAGTTAAGTATGAAATATATTATATGTTAATATATATGTAGTGGAATAAGGTGATCACTACATGGGCCTCCCTCCAGAAGACCTGAAGAGGTCTGTAAAAGACGTTCAGTGGAGTAGTTAAAAGAGATTCTGACTTGAGGGCATGATAAAAACAAAACTCAACTAAGCTCAGTAAAAACAAGAAAAATGAAGAAGGAAGATATATGCATTAGCATAAGTTGTATCACTCATTCGTTGAAAATAGAAGCATGTAAGTTACTTATGCTGAGGATTTATTCGATCTGGTTGATAGTCATATTTGTGTCCTTGTGTGTTCGACTTGCGAGAAAGAAAATTCACGAGTGACGTAAGTTTCGAGAGAATGCAATGATCGAAGTAAGGATTGTTCAAATAGTTTCCATTAAGAATGTCGATCGAATAGATATAGAGTCTTCAGTTAACGAGATTATGATCATCAAGAAGCACATTCGGGTATGAGACACAGTGGGTCTAGGATAGTGATCTTCTAGTGAACGTTATTACTCGATAAGGTAGAAGAGTAGAACGAGGTTAATAGAGCGCAATAAGTTTTCTGCTGAGGAATCAAAGAACACTGAAATACACTTAGGAAATATGAGACAACTTAGGTCTGAGGTAGTGCAATTAAAGTGTGCATTTTGATATCACAGAAAAGTAGAGAAGGATATGATTGGTAACGATTCAAAGAACACAAAATTTCACGTAGGAGATATGAGACAACTGTGGTCTGAGGAAGTGAAATGTCAGTGAACATTTGAAAGCGTGAGAATCATTGAAAATGGTAGAAGAAAAGTTAGAGAGCAAGTTATCTTAGTAGGTTCAATTTTGTTGATTGTAAGGATCAACATAACCATGGTATGTCATAATTCCCTATTTCCTTTATCCTATAGTACGCTATATATTCATATGTATATGTTGATGAGTATGATATCAAGTAAAATTGGATGTTTGTATGATTCTTTCATGTTGATGTTGTTGCACTTGGTAGATCAAGAATTTTAGAATCAATAATTTGTAGGATTTAGGATAATGAGTTAGTAGATAGTAGACAACACTACGGCAATATCATGCTATAAGAGATTAATATAACCTTACGTTAGGTAGCTCAATTATTCGAAATAGACTTAGCTTACTGGTTAGAAACATAAGTTTAATATTAAGTTAGACATGCATAAATTGTGCTACTTGATACATATGAAGTGAATAAATTTGACTTTAAAGTTTAAAAAATAGAATGAAGAGAGAAAGTAACTCTAATTGAATACATTATTTCAATCATTCCAAAACAAATATCAGTATGAGCCATATCAGGAATTACTAGAATTCGATGTCAGATCAGAAGTGTCTGGATTTCAATGTCACTCCGGGGTCACCACTTTGGTAATTGATTGGGGGGTTACCTCTTTAGTTATTTATTATTAGTTTTTCATATCTGACTCCATTTTACTTTATCTCCATTTAATTACATTTTGGCTAAACTGATAATTGCTTGGATTGAAATGAAATTACGAGTTAGACAATCAAGGCATTTATTCAAATAAATCACATCACCTGGTAATTAACATATGAGAGTGGACTTCAGATTCTCTGGAGGATGTACGTCAGCTTCGTGTAGTAAGAGATAGCGCACACAAATATTGTGCAGGAGTCACGAGGAAAGTTAGTTCCAGGAAGATTGCGTGACTGTATAGGTAGAGCAGCGTGAGTATCTTTAACTCGGAGTTAGGACGAAGGCTGGAGTTCCTCAGTTATACTAGATGAGTGAGAATTCGGTATGATATCCAATCGTGTGGAAATGCGAAGGTTTTCTAGTATGATGTTTATTACTGGAAGCAGTAGTATAAATAGCATCAACATTCAACCTAGGTGTTTACTCAGAAGCAGTAGTTGCTGTGATTGCAATAGCAGCAGAACAGTAGTAATGAAACCAGTATTCATCAACGCAGAAGCCAGTTGTATTCTAACCAGTAGCAATCAGAAAGACAGAAACCCCCTGAAAGAGATAGTTTGGAATAATTGGGGTTCGATACATCTTAGCTAATAAAACACAGATAATGATAATTTAAATGAATTGCCTAATTATCATTCGTTATGAATTCATTTGAGCTACTACTCAGATGAAAAGAATTAGTATTAAAGTATTAATTAAATAATTAGAAATGAAATAGAACTTCTGTTTATTATAAAGTTAGGCATGGATGATGGAAGCAGAATGACGTAGTCTCTATTAAACCTAGTTTTCTTTCATATAGAAAACGAGACGGCAGAGTGAACGGGTCACTGTTCTAGAATTCATTAAAACCTGATACGTACGTCGGAAGGATGTTGAATGGGTTATCAAGAAAGATTATATATATATAAGGGAATATATAATTGATATTGACTAATAATATTATTAAGATATGAGAAATGAATAATTAGCATTCATATTGAATATTACTTAAAATATATCCTAAATAGTATATTAATAAAATAACTACTGATATGAGATAAGGAGAAATAATGTTATTAATTTATTATTAATATTACATGCAGAGAAGTGATAAATATAGATAGGCAAATATTTACCCTTAGTATCCGTTAGAAGAATATATAGGGGGGGGGGTTGAAGCTGTTGTCACATTGTCTTTGAATTCAGATAATATATATTATTATTAAATAATCCTGTAAATATATGTAATTAGTCTTTGTATTTATTGTAATGGCAATATATACCCTAAATAATCACTCAGTTGTGTGTTACAAGGCACAATAGTAATACGCAGTTAGGGATTGGTACTTTATATAAGAGACGTAAATTGACCGTGTCCGAATATCTAGAGATCACCGAGGTAAATGAGGCGGAAAGATGCTAACATCTTGATAGGCTTAAAAGAGGGTAATTGGCAACATGAATGTTTGATATAACATTCTACACAAAATGTTGAAATCGTGATACATTTCTATTAGAGAAATGTTGTTATTAACAATTGTAATTATTTTACTACGTTTTGAATATTATAAGAGAAATTATATACGTACGGTTCTCAACTTTAAATTGGAACATAATGGTGATATTTGGCATCTTTGAGGGTAAGATATGCGCAGCGTCTTAGAACAAAGGGCTTGTATTCGCGGGTAAAGAAATATGCGCACTTTGATGCCATAGGTAAATCATATTTAATAGTTTGTAATATTTGAATTATTTATAAGGTATCATATTTGATACAATCTGTGTGATATAAATGTTTCGTTATACATATCAGTTATCATAATTACAATTGTAATTTATATATTTATTTGTATACTCGTTAATTGTATAAATATTGTGTCAGAAATGCTAAATATGCAGTTAAGTATGAAATATATTATATGTTAATATATATGTAGTGGAATAAGGTGATCACTACAGTTTACCCACAGATTTCATCGTATGTCAAATTTTAATGAAAGAATCCACTACACATTGCGTAGCACAACACGAAAAACTGTTTGGAATCATTTCATTTAATATCAATCGATTTTTTTCATGCACTAAATTATTGACAGAATAAAGCCCGAATTACACTGTGGCGCTCGCCATGGCGGTCGCCACAGTTTTGTTATTTTTCTCTCTAACTCCGCCCCTTTTCTCTCTAATAACGAAAAATGTCATGGCAAGCGCCATAAAATTGTGATCGCTCACTGCGCGATAGAACGAACACCGCCACCGTTTTAGAGATGATGAAATTGTCACTAAAGCCTGCTAAAGAGATTTGAAGTAGTGGAAAAAGTATTTAGTTTCATTTTAAGAGTTATTTAAGACTTTGTATGGCTACTGCGTGATACAAAAAAAGAATGAACGCTTCTGTGTAGTGTCCACTGTTGCCATACAATCAATGGAATTAAACTTTTTAATATATACGCATGGAATTGCTTCACACAACTATCAAAAAGATAATTAACTGAATACATATTCGTGATGACATCGAATTTTATTGTTACGATTAATTTCATAGTAAATTTTTCAATTTTCCCTAAATTTCCATGCACGATCACCGCCATATTGACTCGTCTAGTGTAATAGCAATTTTGAGAATGGAGAGCGCCATATCAGTAGAGAGAGACAACAGCGCCTTGGCGACCGCCACAGTGTAATACGGGCTTAATACTAGCCGTTCCATACTATCAGTTAGTAAGATCAAAACTACGAGCATTGAATTATTATTTGCAACAGTCGTATCTAAGAGAGTATGAAGAATAATTTGAAATATTATTTTGAAGGGCAAGAACTAATGTAAATACACAATAGCCAATATGGCACAGTAGCTGATAGCTAGTAGGAGAAGACTTTCAATTTTCGACTGTAGAAGTTCAAACTTCATATCTATGATAGAGCAACTTTTTGTAATTAGCTATCGGCTGCTGTGTCACATCAGCTGTTGCATATTTACCTTTGTTCAATTCCTAATGTCTATAGTTAGTTCATTATGCAGGTTACTATTCATTAGTCCGACGCCCCATTAGTCCGATACTTTTGTAGTTTATTACTGATTTAACATAAAATATATGTATATCGGGGGGTCAACCAATGCCATCTATAGTACACTATAGTCTATAGATGGCCTTGGTTCAACCCCCCTGCCAGGTCATTAAACAATCATGAAGTGTGCAGAACAACAAACTAGCGGATACAACAAACTACATTAAATGATGAAATAAAGTGATGGATTGCATCATAAATTACTATTAGAAATAAAGTTAAAAAAAAGAGTAATATAAAATTTAAAAAATGAAAGAAATGAAAAATTAATTTATTAATTAGATTAGTTATTAATTGAGTATACCTATTTAATCATATTTTTTATTTTAATCAAAAAATAAAAATAACACAGAAAGATGGAACTGTCGGACTATTGGGGCGTCGGACTATTGAGAAGTCCCCCATTATGCAATTTCTATAATATCCCAGATTAATGATGTAAGGGCTGGTTTGGTTAAATTGGTTTTTGTTCAATTATTTCAATAATTGTTATAACGAAAAAAAGATAAATAGTAGAATATATACTATGGGTAATAGGTAAAGCCCCACCTAGGCTACCGATGCATTGCCAAAGAGATTTCTATAACTCCTAAAATCAGCTTACATATTCATTGCTTAATAACACATTCATTTGCATGAACTGTGTAATAGTTGTAAGCTTTATCTGAAACCTTGCATTGAACTGAATATCCCTATAGCACCATCTTCCAAAACGGGAAGTAGTGTTAGCAATATTAATATTTTAACGTGGTAGAAAGGAGAAGAGGCTATTGATAAATATTTTAATTTATATCCTGGAGTTCAGAACCTAGAGAACGTATCTACAGTTCGACCTCAGTCTCCCACCTCTCTTTTCAAAATAGCTTTTATAGAGTCTTCAATTTTGCATAGTAAAAGAAATTAAAATGAAACTATTTTGAAAAGTTATAGGGTAAGAATCGCATCACCGACCAAATAACACACCTTCTCCTAATTTCCAATTTATTTGAAAACAAGTACTCTCACTACTATGATAGATGTACTCGAGTGTTACCATTGATTTGTACTTTCTTTATTTGCAAACAGATAGTTTCTAGCTATATTGTTTTTTGAACTAAACATCATTTTTTGAGATCATGTATTTTCTGAAGTATATCGATTTATCGACCAAGGTTCATTTATAAGTTCAATATTTCGACCAGGTATCGTTTACCGACCATAAAATCAATTAATCGACCAGGCTGTTATGTGAAACGTACGCACAAAAAGTGAATAATACTTGAATTGATATCTACTAAAACATTCATTTTAACTATTCATAATGGTTACTATTTAGAAATGCAACGCATTAGGCAAAAATAGGCTGTTTTAAAAATGTAAATTGGACGTTTTTGAATGAAAAATATGATGTAAATAATTATTCTACTTTCATAATTATTTTTCTAAATCTAGAAATTGAGGTTTCGTGGATTCCTTAAAATTGTATTGCACTATAGCTATTTATAAATTAATGAATTCAAAAGAATAAATATGTATCAATTTTTAACCTCGCAAATTTGAGGAAGGTCTTATTTTAGACGGCATTTATTTATTTATCATCTTGTTATTCGCATAACTGAAAAAGTGTTCAACTAAATTGCCTGAAATTTGGTGAAACAATTGGTCAATGTCCAGTGACTTTCAGGAAAAATTTTTGGAGCGACCCGGTCGAAGGTCAAGGTCATGGTCATTTATAACTCAAAATGTATTGAACCATATTGCATGAAACTTAGTGAGACGATTGGTCAATATCCATGAACCATTTTGTCAGATTTGGCAGTGATCTGGTCAAAGGTCAAATATCAAGGTCAAGGCCATTTATAACTCAATAACTCAAAAAGTATTCAACCCTATTGTCTGAAATTTGATGAGACGAATGGTCAATGTTCAGAAACCATCTGGTCGAAATTTGGAAGCAATCTGGACAAAGATCAAGGTCAAGGTCATTTATAACTCAAAAAATATTCAACCATGTAATATAATACTTTGTGGGACGATTGGTCATTATCCAGTTACTAGTTTGTTAGTTTTTGAGAGGGAACGGGTCAAAGCGGCGGCGAAGGTATGCGCTCTACCGAGTGCATGTAATCTAGTTTTAAATACATTAGCTCCATGCAATTTTGTTCCAGATTTTTATGACCTTCAAAGGTTCTCTCAAGGTTCCGGAAAAATATGAGTTTATTGCATATTATAGAACTAAGGTCTAGTCGTCTAGGATTATTTATCTGCGAAACTGTATAAAATTCAGTTCAGTATAAGACAATTTACATGCTTTTAGAGTTGTTAATACTCTGAGTGGAACAATTGTACCAAACACAATAAATAAAATGCTGTAGAAATAGATTGTACACTACATTCTTTCTTTTGATTTTCAATTTGAATTCTATTAACAAAAATTGCATGTTCAGTCCTATAGTTTAAGCTGTAAGTTACTTCGTCCAGTTTATAAACCTTTCTATAGTTTATCATATTTCATACCTTAATTAAAGGTCCCCTACAAGCAAATTTTTTTATTGCCTAAATCAACGAGGCTAATGTTTCTTATCATTTTACTGCAAACCCCATAAAATTTGATAGCTTATTTTTAATTTTATATGCTTTTAAAGATTTTTATAATCCAAACTCTACAAAACCTACTTTACTTCCGACTTTCTAAGTTTCAGTCTAAAGAAGAAGAATCTACACCATTTGTTTTGATTGTCAACTAGGTATTTGGTTTATTAAATCTATTCATTATTCGTTTAAAGGTTTAAATTTGGATAAACTTATTATAGAAACGTTTATATACTTTTAGAAACAATTAATATCTCAATAGAGAGCCAAAAACGCTTTGTTTGTTTAAAAATCTAAATTTACAATCATAACAAAGAGTGTACAATCTTCTTTCTCAGCGTCAGGTTGGAGATTCGCTTGATTGTTGCTCACAGAGTACTAAAAAACTTTAAAAGCAAATAATAAAATACATACTAAACCAAATTGTATGCGGTTTGCGGAATAATGATCGTAGACCTTAGTTCTGTAATATTATGTAATAAACTCATTTTTTTCCCGGAGCCTGGAGAGGACCTTTAATACACGAAGATTTGTATTGGATTGAGTGTACCTTCCTAGTTGAAATTCAAAACATATGGTGTACATTCTTATACTTTGGAAGTTTGGATTGATATTCCGAAGCTGTCTGGTGAATGGAAGAAAAGAGAGGTGGCGTCACTTGTGCCCCGAAATGTTGTAATTTGGATTATGAATTGTCTTTTTCATTTTTTTTACCTTATTTATAATTTCGCTACTTGGAATTTTAGAGGATAGCGCTAGGGTTATGCTCTTCAACTACGAGGCCTTAGATTTTGTGTTAGGTAGACTCGTAGACTTCATTTACTATCAATTCTTCATTTTTCTCTTCTATCCGTGAGTACAGCCCTTTTCGTCACACTCTTTTTGTGTCCCTTTTCGTCACATTCCTTAATAAGTGACGTCATTCATGGAGTAGCTTTTGTGCATTGTCACCGTTGAAGTTAGATGACGTACTTATCTCATGAAGCCACTTTCCTTTCTGACTGCTTCTTCCAGTCCCTTGTATTTAATTTCCTTTTTATGTCAGCGATATGGCCTTCGGTTCCGAAGCAGAGGTTAAATTCCTACAGAAATTAAATTCAAAAGAAATATTACTAAAATAAGTTTCAGTATTAATCCCCATTAAATTTATTAATGCAATCTTTATTGATATAGATTATAGAATATGATACAAATTCAAATAGAATTTGAGTGGAGGAACTGATGGAGAAGGGGTTAAGATGAGGTACATCAAATTTAGATATACTAAATGGTATCAACAAAATAATTCTAATGGTGAAAATGTAATACTTATAATTTCTATCTACCATGAAATTAACAAGATATGGTTGAAGTAAGGGTAAAGTATTTAATCTGAATTATCAATATGATAATGAAACTTGAGACACTCATTTATCTAATTTATATCATTCTGTGATATAACAAAAAACTATTAAACAAGTACGAATTGTCACACGATTTTTTTTAAAGGAGGCACAGTTAACAGTCAAACTTACTAAGTCATGAGAATTGAGGAAACTCATCAAATTATCACTGAAACTATTGTAAACCTAAGAGTACCGATTACTCGCTACTTATATATGGATTCAATTTTATATAATCAATAAGATATAATATACGTTCCAATTCCCTAAGTACAAGTCAGAAGAAAAATATTGTACACAATTTTCTTTGCCTTCTGGTCATATGGTGCAATTTTTCACATTTTCTAACAAGATGTAATACACATATTTATCATATGAAGAGTTTGGTTCCAAAACGCGATAAACGCCACTTTTGAAAAAAATGAGTTTCCACCTAAATCAATATTGTATTTCGTCGGTATTGTGGATTTGAATTGTTTATGTTATTATAACCTCAATATGCTATTTGAATGATTGAAACAGAAAATAGTGGTTTTCATCTTTGTACTTTCTTGGTAAAGAAAACACATTTTAACTCAAATTGATCAAAATGGATTTATAGCGTTTTGGAACCAAACTCTTCATATTTTGAACGATTGCAAAATTGTTAAAATGGAAGATCTACACTATCGATCGATCGCACTGTGCCACCTTTGGATCCATCATTAGAACAACCATCGATCGATGATCAGATCGGCTGATGGCGCATAACAAAAATACTTGAGTGACGAGCACCGAACATATAGCATCAAAAGTATATATGTATACAATATAAAATGTTATGCGATTATCAGAGTAATAATTACAACATTAAGAAACAAACTCACATTTCTCGGAGACTGTAGAGGAACTTTAAGTAGGATACGATTAATACTATTGATTATGTTATTAGTTTCTATATTTATACTTTACCTTATAGGTATATAAGAAAAAGTTTCAACACACTAATATTAAAAGAAATTCGTACCAACTTCCATATCAATAAACCTGTCAACTTGTGATGTTTTAGGAATTTCATATTTAACCAATATCTCACAATGTGTGTTTTTATTAATTATTCTGATATTTCTTCTAACAAAACATTTTTAGTGTGTGTGATTTATTATTTCAATTTTGACATTATTATTATTATTTATCTATATGTATAATTATTGTAAATACACTTTTTTGTATTGGTCGACAAAGCAAATTAGCTTGGTCGACATTATGACTCTCGATTACAAATTTCCGACCAGTTGGTCGATGATTCGATTTGCATAGGTTGGGTAACGATTTACCGACCATTGAATAAAATATTTTATTAACATTTTTTTCACCTAATAAAGAAACCAACTTCTGGTAACACTCATTGTTAGCTAATATTAACAATTAGAATTGCGGTCGGCAAACGATAACGGAGTAAGATTGGCTTCGACCAATTGACTCAATAAGCAGTCAATGTGTTCATTTTTTCACGTTTCATCAAATGATAAACATAATTCTATAGTTTTAAAGTTCTGATGATGCGTTCACCTCGCTGAATAGATCAAAATGTTCGTAAATAACCAGCAAATAAGATAACAATTCACTTCATCACTAATTCTGAGTAAATAATTATAATTTCGAATTTAAACACAATTTGGTCGAAATATCGATTCGGTCGGCGATTCGATTCTTACTCTAGATAATTTTTGCTGAAAACTTAACAAGTATAACTTGCCGCTCCTTTCATTTTGTCTTATTTTTAATCAGACATTTTCTTGTCATTTAATAATTTGAACTGATAAACAATTTTTTCCTTGAGCTAGATTTCTGTTGAATTTGATCGAATTGTAGTCCTCCCTATAACCTCGGTCCCTTCTGTACCATGAATTAAGTTTGATTAGATTTTGGAAGAGATCGGGTCAAAGGTCAAGGTCATTTATAACTCAAATAGTATTTAACCAATTCCCTGAAATTTCGTATTGACCATTCATTGGTCAATAACCAAGAACCATTTGATCAGATTTTGGGAGTGAACGGGAAAAGGTTAAGTTCATTTCTGACTCAAGTCAAATTATTGGATGGTCAAGGTTATATGTGGCGGCGAAGGTAGGCGCTCTACACAGAGAAAAAAGTTTACTCATATTTAATGGGTCAACAATTTATGCTTTGAATCAATTTATTACGTGAGTTGGTTTGACTATATTCATGTTTTCACGTGTGTCAAAACAACTATGACATGGTGTGTCACCAAACATAGTTAATTCAAATCATTTTATGGATTGAATCAACTTACTATGAGAGTTAGAGTTACATTTTGGGAGTTTGAACATATGTTAAAACAACTAGGACATAGTGTGTTGAAGTAACTTACAAAGATTGTCAATTCCGACTTACTAATTTATGAATTATGTATGAATTAACTTACTATGAAAGTTGACGCTACTTTTTTTAAAGTATAGGTGCGAGTTAAATCAACTATGACATAGTGTGTTATAGTAACCCACAAAGACTGTTAATCCAAAGTATTCTGCAGTGTATGAATTAACTTACTATGAGAGTTGGCGCTACTTTTTTATAAGTTTAGGTGTGAGTTAAAACAACTATGACATAGTGTGTTAAAGTAAACCACAAAGACTGTTAATCCTATGTATCTGGTGTATAAATTAACTTACTATGAGAGTTATTGCTACTTTTTTTCAAGTTTCGGTTTAAATCAAATGAGTAAGTGGCAACTTATGCTTTCCTCAAAGCCAATTAATCGGTTGACACTTTACAGTTCAAATCTTGTTTTAAAGGTCCTCTCCAGGCTCCGGGAAAAAAATGAGTTTATAACATAATATTATAGAACTAAGGTATACGATCATTATTCTGCAAACCGCAAACAATTCGGTTCAATATATATTTTATAATTTGTTTTTAAAGTTTTTTAATACTCTGTGAGCAACAATTGAGCGAATCACTAATTTGATGCTCAAGAAGAAGATTGTACACTCTATGTTTTGATTTCAAATTTGAATTTTTTAAACAAACCATGCGTTTTATACCTTTATTTAAATTATTTTAAATATTGATTGTTTCCTAAAGTATATAAACGTGTCTATTATAAGTTCATTCAATTTTATACTTTTACACGAATATTAAATGGATTTATTAAACTTAATACCTAGTTGACAATCAAAACAAATGGTGTACATTCTTTTTCTTGAGGCTGAAAATTTCTTAAATTAGTAAGTCGGAAGTAAAATAGGTTTTGTAGAGTTTTGATTTTAAAAATCTTAAAAAGCATATAAAATTAAAAATATGCTACCAAAATCGATGCGGTTTGCAACAAAATGATAAGAAACATTAGCCTCATTAAATAAAGCAATAAAAATATTTGCTTGGAGGGGACCATTTTAGTTCAAGTGCAAACAATAGCGTTATATGCACTAAATAGTATTATCGCTGCCTATCGATTATTAATTAATTCCATTAATAAATTGATAAATGTCTGCCTAAATATTCTAAAATTTTGGGGATTGATAGGCTGGCAAATAGGTAGTTATTTGAAGAGCTGATTATCAGTATATAACTTTTCATAATAATAAATTTTGATTACTGCCTTCCAGTTTGTAAACTGATATCCAAACTAATTTCCTAGATTATTATATGTTAACTTATTTAATATTATATGTTAACTTATTTAATATTATATGTTAACTTATTTAATATTATATGTTAACTTATTTAAGTATCATACCTATACCTAGCTGTTTTTTTTCAGTGCCAATACCTTCTACATAGGCTAGGCAGTTACTGCGCTGTCCTCAGATAGGGTAAGTTCCAAATTATCAGGCAATTTTAAATTTTCGGTCATGTATGAAATGTAGTATATAGCTACCTAATAGCTAATTAAAAAAAGTTGATTAATTATTTTATATAGTTTTTCTTAGGCGACCGAAAATGTGAAACCAACCGATATTTCGGAACTTATCCTAGTATCTTAGGTAAAGTGGTCTGATAATTTATATATTTTAAAACTAGTTAGTGTACCTATAGGTAGGGTTACACAGGTAAATTCGGTTCTTTAATTTCTGATTGTGGCCCTATTAAGAGAGTCTCAAAATCATTCTGAAATTAGTTAAGCTATATATTGAATTGCTGAATAACATAATTAGTTCATTTTATGATAGGTACTATTTATTTCACGAGTGCCTTGAAGACATGATAGTTATTAATGTTTCTGAGATAAGAGACCGCAGTTAGTTAAAGTGAATTTACCTACTTGACCCCAGTTTTCTATGACCAGGAGAACTCCATCCATGGAGGTAGTTGGAGGAGAACACAGTCCAGGGATTTGGCAGGGAGAACTCCAACCAGAGGTGAGCCTTTTGATATATTATACTTTTTTGGTATTTAATTAAAGTCTAAATTAAGAGTGTATAATGAACAAATTTATGAGGATTAGCAAGGAAAATCCATTGCATTCATTAGAACTAAATTTATACTACACCTGAAGATTTATAAATAGTTTAACATTTTATATAAATGATTTACCTATATGAAACAATTATCAGCTAATAATTCTCTTCATTTCTTTATTAATATGGTTTTCTATATTTTCTGAATCTACTTTCAGATCTTTATGAAGAATTGATGGAGTAGATCAACGTCATCAACCATCGGAGTCCTCTTCAATTCCTTTGAATGATTCAGGGACTATTACCCAGCTAACCAAAAGCTGTTTGTCCCACGTCTTAAGACGTCTGATAGCCCTCGCTATAGAGGGATTTAAGACGTGGGGCAAGACGTGGGGCGGGGGACATCAGACGTCTTGCAGACGTCTAACCCTCTTCATTTGCACAGGGGTCCCCCTCTGCAAGACGTTTGATCCCACGCCTTGTCCCCCTCTGACAGAGGGGGACATCCACCTGTCCCACGTCTTACCCCACTCCGTTTTCAAGACGTGGGACCCACGTGGGACAGAGTGTGGATGTCCCTCGCTATAGAGGGATTCAAGACGTAGGACCCACGTGGGACAGAGTGCGGATGTCCCTCGCTATAGAGGGAAGAGGGAAATAAGACGTGGGACCCACGTGGGACAGAGTGAGTATTCAAGACGTGGGACAGAGTGGGCCCTCTGCAAGACGTGGGACAGAGTGTGAAGTCCCCCTCTGCAAGACGTGGGACAGAGTGGGAATATCCCCCTCTGCAAGACGTGGGACAGAGTGTGAATATCCCCCTCTGCAAGACGTGGGACAGAGTGCGGATGTCCCCCTCTGCAAGACGTGGGACAGAGTGCGGATGTCCCCCTCTGCAAGACGTGGGACAGAGTGCGGATGTCCCCCTCTGCAAGACGTGGGACAGAGTGCTGATGTCCCCCTCTGCAAGACGTGGGACAGAGTGTGGATGTTCCCCTCTGCAAGGGGGACATATCTCTCTTTTGGCTCAAACTACTTCGGTTAATTGGGGGTATATAAATATGTATAAGAAATATAAAAGATCATACAAATATTATTGCAATTTCTTACCATATTGCATATAGTGTATATGTACATTTGGCTGTATATCATTTATTTTAATATTGCATATTGTTATATACAAATTAAATGGGAAGAAATGGAGAAAGATTTGTAGTGGTCATCTCGGGAATCGAACTCAGGACTCTAGTGTGATGTACTATTGAAGCCTGCGTCGCTACCACTCAGCCATCCTGGACATGGTAGAAGTAGTATTGAAATGATCTTTATGCAACTTGATAACTTGCGTGGTTCTTAAAATTATTTTTAATAAATTAATTTAATATTCTACATTTTGGTATCTTTTATTTTTTAATGTAAATGATAAGAATGTGTAAAAGTTATTTATTAATATTTGTATTGATAATGATAATTAATGTTATTAACTACCTAATTACCTATAATTGTTAATTAATATTACCTATAGTTACCTTCTGGTGGTATCACTACCTTATACCTATCTAGTTACTTACTAGAGTTTATTTATAACTACCTAGTAACCTACTAGTGATAACCACCAATCTGTACCTACTGGTGGTTATCACTTACCTAATACGTAGTATTTATCAGTACCTACTTAGTTACCTACATTACTGTTTGTCAATACCTACCTAATTACCTACTGGTGTTTATCAATGCCTACCTAGTTGCCTACATCTGCTTATCAATACCTAATTAGTTAATTACCTTCTTGTGTTTAACATTGCCTATACCTAGTGGCCTACAACTGTATATAAATACCAATCTAGGTCCTAGTTACCTACTAGTATTCATCAATACCTACCTAGTTACCTACAACTGTTTGTCAATGCCTACCTAGTTATCTACTAGTGTTTATCAATGCTTATCTAGTTACCTATAACTGTTTGACAATACCTACCTAGATACCTACCAGTACCAATACCTACCTACCTACAGAGATGGGCGAAAAGTACATCGAAAGTACTTAAGTACTAAGTACAAGTACTCGTAAATCAATGTACTTGAAGTAGTTGCCCAAGTACTCAGATAAAAAAGTACTTTCAAAGTACAAGTACCAAGTACTTTTTAAAGTACTTTCAAGTACCAAGTACATTTACTATACAATTTAAAAACTAATAATTTATCCTGTTAACTCTTATAGTACATCTTCTCGGTGACTTTTTTCTCTGATAGTACATCTTCTCAGTGAGTTTTTTCTCTGATAGTACATCTTCTCAGTGAGTTTTTTATCTGATAGTACATCATCACAGTGACTCTTTTCTCTGATAGTACATCATCACAATGACTCTTTTCTCTGATAGTACATCATCACAGTGACTCTTTTCTCTGATAGTACATCATCATAGTGACTCTTTTCTCTGATAGTACATCATCACAGTGACTCTTTTCTCTGATAGTACATCATCACAGTGACTCTTTTCTCTGATAGTACATCATCACAGTGACTCTTTTCTCTGATAGTACATCATCACAATGACTCTTTTCTCTGATAGTACATCATCACAGTGACTCTTTTCTCTGATAGTACATCATCATAGTGACTCTTTTCTCTGATAGTACATCATCACAGTGACTCTTTTCTCTGATAGTACATCATCACAGTGACTCTTTCCTCTGATAGTACATCATCACAGTGACTCTTTTCTCTGACAGTACATCATCACAGTGACTCTTTTATCTGATAGTACATCATCACAGTGACTATTTTCTCTGATAGTACAACATCACAGTGACTCTTTTCTCTGATAGTACATCATCACAGTGACTCTTTCCTCTGATAGTACATCATCACAGTGACTCTTTTCTCTGACAGTACATCATCACAGTGACTCTTTTATCTGATAGTACATCATCACAGTGACTCTTTTCTCTGATAGTACATCATCATAGTGACTCTTTTCTCTGATAGTACATCATCACAGTGACTCTTTTCTCTGCTAGTACATCATCACAGTGACTCTTTCCTCTGATAGTACATCATCACAGTGACTCTTTTCTCTGATAGTACAACATCACAGTGACTCTTTTCTCTGATAGTACATCATCACAGTGACTCTTTCCTCTGATAGTACATCATCACAGTGACTCTTTTCTCTGACAGTACATCATCACAGTGACTCTTTTATCTGATAGTACATCATCACAGTGACTATTTTCTCTGATAGTACAACATCACTGTGACTCTTTTCTCTGATAGTACATCATCACAATGACTTTTTTCAGATGGTACATCACCACAGTGACTCTTTTCTCTGATGGTACATCACCACAGTGACTCTTTTCTCTGATAGTACATCATCACAGTGACTTTTTTCTCTGATAGTACATCATCACAGTGACTATTTTCTCTGATGGTACATCATCACAGTGACTATTTTCTCTGATGGTACATCATCACAGTGACTCTTTTCTCTGATAGTACATCATCATAGTGACTCTTTTCTCTGATAGTACATCATCACAGTGACTCTTTTCTCTGATAGTACATCATCACAGTGACTCTTTTATCTGATAGTACATCATCACAGTGACTATTTTCTCTGATGGTACATCATCACAGTGACTATTTTCTCTGATAGTACATCATCACAGTGACTATTTTCTCTGATAGTACAACATCACTGTGACTCTTTTCTCTGATAGTACATCATCACAATGACTTTTTTTCTGATGGTACATCACCACAGTGACTCTTTTCTCTGATGGTACATCACCACAGTGACTCTTTTCTCTGATAGTACATCATCACAGTGACTTTTTTCTCTGATAGTACATCATCACAGTGACTATTTTCTCTGATGGTACATCATCACAGTGACTCTTTTCTCTGATAGTACATCATCACAGTGACTTTTTTCTCTGATAGTACATCATCACAGTGACTATTAGTCTATTAGACTACCAGTTGGCTTAGTTTTCTTTTCTTTTAATAATTGTATTCTTTTATTTTGTATCATTTTCTAATAAACTTATTTATTTATTTATTTATTTATTTATTTTCTCTGATAGTATATCATCACAGTGACTCTTTTCTCTGATAGTACATCATCACAATGACTCTTTTCTCTGATATAGTACATCATCACAGTGACTCTTTACTCTGATAGTGCATCATCACAGTGACTCACTGTACACGTCCACACGCTTATAATTCGTCAATGTGTTTGGTAAATATTGGTTGTGATATCTAGGTATCATAAAATAATTATATTCAATGTACTTAAATTGGTCAATATAACTCATAGTCTCTATACATGATTGTATGTCAGAATATATAAATATTCACCGTCACATAAAAGTGTACAATGTCTTACAGTCTCAGTTTTCGATTCTACTGTTTGACAAAGTTTTCAATTTTACTGCTTGACAAACAATTTTCCAACATGTTGGACCTTTTCAAACTCTAGTTTTTATCCAGCTGCTGTAAATACAGTTTTGATGAGAAAAAGAATTAATTTTGTAGAGATTTTAGAACTAATCTTTTAAAATCTCTTGACTGAAAGGAAAAATGTACTTTGCAAAGTACTTTTTACTTGGAAAGTAACAAGTAATTGTAAAAAGTACTTCTAAGTAATTATTCAAAGTACTTTTTAGAAAGTACTTCAAGTAGTACTTGAAGTACTTACTTGTTACTTAGTACTTTTACTTGGTACTTGGGAAGTACTTTCCCGCCCATCTCTGCCTACCTAGTAGGTATACCTACTAGGTAGTGTTCATCAATCCGTACCTACTTACCTACTACCTAGTAGGTATTATTCATCAATGCCTACCTAGATAGTAGATACCTACATCTGTTTATGAATACCTACCTAGTTATGATACGTAAATAAACCTTGAGATAGATATACCTTTTTGGTATAACTTTTTCCCGCGTAAAACAGACGAGGGACAGAGAGGGACATCCCGCGAGGGACAGACGTGGGACAGAGAGGGATATCCCGCGTGGGACAGAGAGGGACATCCCACGTGGGACAGAGAGGGACATCCCACGTGGGACAGACGTGGGACAGAGAGGGACATCCCGCGTGGGACAGACGTGGGACAGAGAGGGACATCCCGCGTACTTTTTCCCGCGTAAAACAGACGAGGGACAGAGAGGGACATCCTGCGTGGGACAGACGTGAGACAGAGAGGGACATCCCACGTGGGACAGAGAGGGACATCCCACGTGGGACAGACGTGGGACAGAGAGGGATATCCCGCGTGGGACAGAGAGGGACATCCCACGTGAGACAGACGTGGGACAGAGAGGGACATCCCGCGTGGGACAGAGAGGGATATCCCACGTGGGACAGACGTGGGACAGAGAGGGACATCCCGCGTGGGACAGAGAGGGACATCCTGCGTGGGACAGAGAGGGACATCCCACGTGGGACAGAGAGGGACATCCCGCGTGGGACAGAGAGGGACATCCCGCGTGGGACAGAGAGGGACATCCCGCGTGGAAAAGACGTGGGATGTGAGTGGGATTTAAGACGTGGGACAGACGAGGGACATCCCGCTTGTGTAAGACGTAGGACGTGAGTGGGATTTCAGACGTTGGAAAGACGTGGGATTTCAGACGTCTAGAGACGTCTGAAATCCCCCGTCCCTCTCTGTCCCTCGCTAGCGAGGGATGTCCCCCTCTGTCCCACGCGGGACAGAGAGGATATGGTTAGCTGGGTATGCTAGGTCAAAGTAAGTATTTGAAAATGTTAGATGATTTTTAAATATGTATTTGCAATATGATTAGCTCTTACTTTTTCATATGCTTTCAGGGATTCCAGAAATGAAAAGAATATCGAAGCTGTCGCTATCTCATCACAAAACGAAAAAGAGTAGGTATGTTATTGATAATGTATAAAACGATACTATAAATTTCTAATATATATAAATATAAGAATCTCGTATTTCAGGAATTGGCAACTTATAATCGTGAAAGACAGTGGCGAGAATTCAAATTGTACTTCTAAATAATAAATCTGAAACTTAAATGTTTATATTTCGTTTTCAATTTGACCTTGGTAATTCTATTAGCATATTTCTACATAAGTGCCTATGAGTAAGATGAATTGCACTAAAATATGGTTTAGAAGATAAAGGCTTTATTATTATTCATTAAGTTATAGTATAATTGCGGCATATCAAAGATTTATTCTATCAACTTTTGTAATCTAGCCTGGTTAATTATTTCATCTAGCCTACCTATTTATCACTACGTAAAGTTATTTACGTCATCTAACTACTTATTTAAAAATTGACCTGATGAAGTTACTTATTCAATCTAATCTATTAATTTACAACTTATAACCATATATCAATTCATCGGATCGAAAACATTTCAAAAAGCAAAGATAGGTCTAGGTGATCAATTATTTTTTAAAATTAAATTAGTATGCATATCAGATAAGCAAAAGTAGAAAATAAATGAACATGTTAAATTTGGTTCTAGAAAATAAATAGTCTAATCTAATTGATACCGGTGTTAGAATTAGGTTAAATAACAGTGGGTTAACAACGTTAAGACATAGAGTTTATTTAAAGAGTAAATATGTTATACAATTAGAAGTCTATTGAGAGATGAGTGGAACACATACCTCACAGAGTAATGTAAAGAACCGACTGCCTTCAGAAACTACAAGCAGTGGTATTTAACCCTCGACGGAAGTGTGATCGACTTTAGACCTTACGTCCGTTTCTCATTAAAAGTAATACATGGTTATTGAAACAATAGGTAATTTAATATAGCTGAGCTAGTCTAACAGGAAATTAATATTAAACATATAACGAGTGTGTAATACATTTAACTAAAATTTCAACACTCCTTCTCACACGACATTATATATTTTTCATGCCTATTAATTCAACTAATTTGGTAAATCTATCAATAGGCAACGGTTTAGTGAATATGTCAGCGAGCATAGTTTCGCTGGGGCAATACACAAGTTTAATTGTGTTTGAAGCAACAAGATCTCTAATGTAATGAAATTTAATATCAATGTGTTTCGATCTAGGATGATTTTTTGCATTTTTAGCAATACAAATAGCTGACTGATTATCCTCAAACAAAACTATAGGATTCTTATTTGGTACGTTAAGATCTAATAGTAATTTATTTAGAAATACAGCGTCTTGGGAGGCTCCAGAGAGGGAAACATATTCAGCTTCAGCTGTTGATAAAGCAACACATGACTGTTTCACAGAGCGCCAAGAAATAATGGAATTATTTAACATAAAGCATTGGCCAGAAGTACTTTTCCTATCAACTCTGTTTCCTGCCCAGTCGGCATCAGAATAACCTATCAACTCAGAATCTTCATTACCATATGTAATGCCAAGATCCGGTGTGCCCTTTAGGTATCTAAATATTCTCTTAATTGCAGACCAGTGCTTAGTGTTTGGATTGGAACAAAATTTAGAGACATTTCCAACTGCATAAGTTATGTCAGGTCTAGTTTTAGTAGATATATACAGTAAGGCACCTACAGCTGACTGATATTTAGTTTTGTCTACTAGTTCACACTCATCAGTAGTTGGTTCCAAATGGGAATTAACATCAGCAGGGGTTGAAATAGGTTTGCAATTATTGAATTCAAATCTATCTAATAACTCGTTGACAAATGAAGATTGATTTAGGGCTATTTTATTTTCGTCTTGTACGATTTTTATGCCTAAGAAATAGGATAATTTTCCTAAGTCTTTCATCTCAAATTTAGCACTTAAATCAATCTTGATTTTAGTCAGATCATCATAGTTCTTACATGCTACAATAATATCATCTACATACACAGAAATGAAGCATGGAGAGTTATTGATTAATTTAACATATATACAAGAGTCACAAGAGGACTGAATAAAGCCCAAGGATTTAAGATATGCATCCAACGCATCATTCCAACATTTGGGTGATTGTTTTAATCCATACATAGATTTATTAAGTTTACATACTAAATCTTCTTTTCCTGGAATAGCATAGCCAGGAGGCTGTCTAATATAAACATTTTCTTTAAGATCCCCATTCAAAAAGGCAGAATTGACATCCAAGTGATGTACAAATAATTTTTGGTTAGCTGCTAAAGATAACATGGTTCGCACCGATTCAAATCTCACTACAGGAGCAAAAATTTCATCATAGTCGATTCCAGGTCTCTGTAAAAAACCCTGAGCGACTAATCTAGCTTTATATGAAACCACTCTACCATCAGATCCCTTTTTTCTTTTAAACACCCATTTAGATTTAATTATATTTAAATCTGAGGTAGGTTTTACGAGTTCAAAAACTTTATGTTTCTCAAAAGCATTTAATTCCCTCTCCATGGCATGTTTCCATTTAGAGGATTCAGAACCGCTATTAAGAGCCTCAGATACCGACCTAGGTTCGATATTGATATTCCCATTGACTAATAAACCCTCCTCCTCCTCCTCAAAATGATCATACTCCCAACTACCATATCTAATAGGAGCTCGACGAATTCTAGACGATCGTCTAAGATCCTCATTAGGACTGATAGCTGGTACAGGTTGCGCCTCAGGGAGGATTATTGGAGGGTTATCGTCAGGAGGTTGATTCTCAGGTCCAGCAGGTTCTGAATCTTCTGAATGGAACACCAGTGGAGAGGTAGGAGTCTCACTCAGTTGAGGGCTCTCAATCTTAGATGAAATTGATTCATCAAAGGTTACATTCCTGGAAAAGAAGATTCTTTTAGATTCAACATCATACATCTTATACCCTTTAGTAACTGTGCCATAGCCAATAAACAGACATTTGGTAGCTTTATTTTCTAACTTTGATCTTTCCTCTCGAGAAATATGTGCGTACCCTGTGCATCCAAAAACTTTTATATGACCGATGTTGGGTTTTCTAAGATTTAAAGCTTCATATGGAGTTTTATTTACTAAAAATGAATTAATGCATCTATTATTTAGATAATTTGCAGTATATAGTGCTTCACCCCAGAATTCCTTATCAATTCCTGAATCAGATAACATACATCTAACTTTTTCCATAATAGTTCTATTAAATCTTTCAGCTAACCCATTTTGTTCAGGAGTTTTAGGAATGGATTTCTGGTGAATTATACCTTCATTTCGTAAATATGATTCAAACTTATTTGAGGTATATTCTCCTCCATTATCTGACTGCAAGGTTTTAATTTTCCTTTCATAAATATTTTCAACCATAGCTTTCCATTCCAAAAACTTCTGAAACACATCACTCTTATGTGCAATAACATATATCCAGGAGTATCGAGTAGCATGATCAATAAAGGTCAGAAAATATGAATTATTACCCCTGGAAGTGGGAGTAATTTTCCCACAGACATCTGTGTGGATTAAATCCAGAGGTTTACAATTTTTCCTAATGCTTGTAGAAAAAGGTATTTTATGCATTTTCCCATTACAGCAGTGTTCACACACGCCTTCTATAGCTTTTAATTTACTATCCAGACCATTTACTGATTTAGTTCGGATCATTTTAGTCAAGTTATCTTTACCTATATGACCGAGCCTTCTGTGCCATAGAATGTTTACTTCATTTTGATCAACAGTTACTGCAGCTTTGTGAACTAAAGTATTAAGATAATAGAGTTGACCAACACAGTTAGCCTCAGCCATTAACTCTTTATTTTCGTTCAAAATTTTACATTTATCATCTTCAAAAATAATAGATTTATTATTACTTGTCATTTTAGACACTGATAGTAGATTAAAAGCTAGATTTGGCACATATAGTACATCATTTATTTAACATGTTCTACTTCCACCACCTGGTATATTCACAATAACAGAAACATTTCCTAGTGAAATAGCTTGTAAGACATCTCCATTTCCTACTTTAACATTGATAGGTTTGCTAATATTTGCAAAATCTTTACATACATTTTTATCACCACTCATGTGTGATGAAGAGCCTGAATCTATTATCCAAATATTACTGTCGGCATATTTGTTACAAAGAGCGATATCATTAGCATACATTGTGTGATTAAGTTCTATATGACTTACATTTACACCATTTGGCTGATTTTGAGTTCTGTTAGTTTGAGAAGACCTTTTAAATTTAAAGCAGTCTTTTTTCAGGTGTCCCATCTTATTGCAGAAATGGCAAATGATGGACTGTATATTTACTCCAGCATAATTCTGAGTATTGGATAATGCTAATGCATTATTGGATTTAATACTCAACTTTTCAGCTTCTCTCCGGAGTGTGTCAGCTACGGTAATCCAGTTAGGGATGTCTGTCTGAGCTTCAAGTGCAGTGACAAGCACTTCAAACGGCCCTGGTAGTGATGACAGAAGACAAATAACTTTATCCTCTTCACTGATCACTTGATTTAACAAGGCAAGCTCTTGAAAAACTTCAGTTAGTTCCTTCAAATGAAAGTCGAGTAGTTCAGGAGACTTCAATTTTAGATTGTAGAGCTTTTTCTTCAGACGAAATTTGTTAGCCCACGTGTTTTTCTGAAACGTTTCTTGAAGGGTAGTCCAGACAGCGTGTGGATCGTCGGTTGTCCAACTAAGTACAATTGATCCGGTGAAATAGATAGTACTATATCTGCCAGAGCCTTATTATAATTATTAGCATAGGCATTCTTCGCCTCAGTTGAAGCTGAATCAATTGGAACTGGTTTAGATCCATCAGCAAAATCCATCAGTTTCTCTCGTAAGAGATATATCTTCATTTGTTATCCTCCATGTAGGGTAATTATTTCCGTCTAGGGGAACAATCCCCTGTAACTTATTTGAAGACATGTTTTCAAAGTATTTATTATCGTTCAATACTTAACAAACATAAACAACCAATGCAGTTAAATTGATTTACTGTTTAACTGAATTGATGTTTTAACATTATTCTAATTCATAAGAATAACTGAATATAATTATTAATATTCAATTGGAACAGCAACACAAGTCTTAGTTCGCAAGAACCTTTTGTTGAAAGTATTTATTATCATTCAATACTTTAACAAACATAAACAACCACAGCAGTTAAATTGATTTACTGTTTAACTGAATTTGATGTTTTAAAATTATTCTAATTCATAAGAATAACTTCACTGAATATAATTATTAATATTTAATTGGAACAGCAACACAAGTCTTAGTTCGCAAGAACCTTTTGTTGAAAGACTGTTTACCAAAGGATAAGGTCACAGATTTAAAGGTAATTTGTGACCTCTCTTGACACCTCTTCCGCACAAATACTAAATAATTATATTATAAAGCAAGTGCATTTTTCGCTAGAGCAATCATTATAATTGACCTCATTAGCGCGTTAACACGATATGCTTACGCAAGCGTTTGAGTGATATGTTTCATATAGGTTAACACTTTTTCACTGCACTTCGTTTTTATTACTGTTATAAACTTCTAATTTGTTTAAACATAATTTGATTTATAAACTCTTATCGTTCACTGGGCCCATAACCTGTTAGAATTAGGTTAAATAACAGTGGGTTAACAACGTTAAGACATAGAGTTTATTTAAAGAGTAAATATGTTATACAATTAGAAGTCTATTGAGAGATGAGTGGAACACATCCCTCACAGAGTAATGTAAAGAACCGACTGCCTTCAGAAACTACAAGCAGTGGTATTTAACCCTCGACGGAAGTGTGATCGACTTTAGACCTTACGTCCGTTTCTCATTAAAAGTAATACATGGTTATTGAAACAATAGGTAATTTAATATAGCTGAGCTAGTCTAACAGGAAATTAATATTAAACATATAACGAGTGTGTAATACATTTAACTAAAATTTCAACTACCGGGACCAAACTCGAGATTATGATTTAATAGAGTAAATATATTTATGTTATTGTTATCAAGAATATAAATGGTTTATCAACGTAACTAGTTTGGAAAGGTAATAAACGTGATGGGAGAGTAGTATTCCGCATTCTGGCTTCTGATCTCTCTTAACTAGGTAGCTTATTTTATTTGCTCCCTGTTCATGATGTCGTCCGATCTTGAAAACCTCAAAAAATATCTCGACGAAAAATTCAGCTCTCTAGCCCCTCACTCACTAGCTGCTCCAGATAATAACGTTCAGTTTAAATCGAAGGGCAATCAAATTCAAGCTAATTTCATTCAAAAGGTGACATCAATACTCGCTACTGCTAAAGAAAGAGCCACCAGAGAAGACTACGACGGCGTTATTGCTAAAATCGACGAAGCTAAGGTAGAACTTGATAAAAGGTTCAAACTCATTAGAATCGCAGACAGATCAGACTACGGGTGGGCTACCGTTAATGAATACATTTCTGATGACCTCGCTAGCGACTCTGAAGACGAAAAACGTCTACGAAAGGCCGAAAACGCTGCTCAAACCAAAAGAAAGAAGAAACAAGAGTTTCACAAGGCAAAACAGGCGAAACTCGACGAAACTTCCACTTCTTCTAATCCTCGTACTCAGTTTTTTCGAGGTCAACGACAGACCCGCATCTTTTCTACCAACGACAAGTGCTACGGCTGCGGCGTTAGTGGACATTGGAGATCAAACTGCCCTAAGTCAAAGGATCTTAAGTTCGAAAGAACAAATTAGCATCAATCTGGATTTAGAAGATGTTAATATTAGTTTGGAAGATTATATAGAGTTTCCTAATATAAGCGTTTTCGGACAGCCCTCTTCATTCGACGATGATTATTTAGTAGAAATTATCGTCGAGGAAACTGAATTGACCCACGTAAATCATACTGGTGAGGACCCTATTTCCTCAATCGAGCACTGCTCTGAAGCCTCTAGTGCTAGTAACCTGAAATGCTATGAGCATTTGGCCTCTAGAGCCGGCGATGCAAAGCGCAGTTGCAGTACTAATTCGGTGAGTTACGTTAATGTGTTCGTGTCTGGGTGTTTAAGATTATGTATAGGATTTTGGGCCAAAATTACTAAAGACACCTTTATATTAGATTTGATAAAATATGGATAGAAGATACCTTTTTTCACAACTCCCGGAATAAAGGAATTAAAAAACAATAAAAGTGCGTTGAACGAAAGGGATTTTGTTAAAGAAATTTCGAAACTCTTACTTTCAGGTTGCATTACAGAAACTAGTTCGAAACCCTGCGTCATAAATCCCTTATCAGTGTCAGTAAATCATACGGGCAAGAAAAGATTGATATTGGACTTACGTCATGTAAATAACCATATATTCAAATTTTCTGTTAAATATGAAGGGCTGAATATCCTTAAACAGTACTTAAATTCTGATTACTATATGGCTAAGTTTGATATTAAATCTGGGTATCATCACGTAGATATACATGTATATTCAGAACACCGAACTTATCTCGGTTTTGCATGGAGAAACGATGACCAAACAACAAAATATTATATATTCAATGTGTTGCCATTTGGACTGTCGTCAGCATGTAGTATATTTACTAAAGTTCTTAGACCACTAATATGTCATTGGCGAAAACTAGGAATGAGAATCATTATGTACCTAGATGACGGCATAATAGTTAATCACAGTAAACTTCTGTTAATTTCTCAAACGGAACAAATTAAAAGCGACCTTTACAATGCAGGATTCTTTATTAATGAGAAGAAATCTATTTGGGAACCAAATAAACAATTAGAATGGTTAGGCGTCTCTATCAATCTCACTACTATGAATATCGAATTACCTAAAGATAAAATTATAAGATCTAGGAATTTAATAAATCGAACTCTAGAAAAACCAGTAACTGCTAGGCGGTTGTCTAAGGTAACCGGAACTATTATTGCTACTAGAGAAGCAAACTGCATTAAAACTCTTCTTATGACTAAACGATTGCAAATGTGTATTAGATTCTGAATACTGGGATAGATATTTAAAAATTTCTGAAGGTGCACAGGAAGAATTGCTTAATTGGAGTTCTGAATTCACGAAAGATACAATTTCCAGCTCAATCGTGCCTAATAATCAAACTTTTCTCACTATTTACACAGATGCAAGCAACATTGGTGGAGGTGGATATATTGTGGAATTATCAGGATCCGATTCCTTTTTCCCCATGGTTTTCAAATCAGACATCAGAGAGCAGTACTCATAAAGAGTTAAGGGCACTTTTCCTGATTCTTTACAACTTTAGATGCATATTGAACGACACAAAGATTAAATGGTTTTGCGACAACTTGAACGCGGTAAAAATAGTTAAAACCGGTAGTATGATTCTGACACTACATGAAATTATCTTAAGTATGAACAAGTTATGTTGGGAATCTAGGATAGAAATGTTTCCAGAATGGATCGAGCGAGAACGAAATATAGATCGCAGATTCTTTAAGTAGAAACCGGAATAGCGACGAATGGTCGGTGTCTAATAACGTGTTTAGTTATTTCGATAAAGTTTGGGGACCGCATACAATCGATCGCTTTGCTAATTCTTGTAACACTAAATGCATTAAATTTTACTCCCTCTATAATTGTGAAAATTCCTTAGGAACTGATTGCTTTAATTTTGATTGGAGCGACGAGAACAATTGGTTAGTTCCTCCAGTGCATCTGATTGGAAGAACTGTAAGCTAACTAAAAAAGTGCAAGGCAAAGGGAACCCTTATAGTTCCAAAATGGAGAAGTTCATACTTTTGGCCACTCTTGTGCGACGATTATGGGAAATTCGCGTCGTTTGTTGTTGATTATATAGAATACAAAAATCCTACAAATTTCTTTACTAGCCCTAATTTCAAATCCGTGTTCAATGGGAAATTTAAATCTAATGTACTAGTTTTGAAAATAAGATTTTAAATTCGTAATCATTAATAATGAATCACACTGATAGTTTTCCAGTGTTCTCGCCTCTGGTTTAATAACTTAACTTTCTTTCTTTTTTTGTTAACACAATTTTCCTTATTCCCATAGCTAAAAGACTTTCTGATCGATGGTTTCAGGGTGAATGACTTTCAAGCGAACGGAAACTCCGAATTCAAAGAATTGGTTCAAGAATCAAAGGCACTCGTTACAAAAAG
Organism: Caprella mutica; assembly: GCA_947561585.1. Classification (NCBI taxonomy): domain Eukaryota; kingdom Metazoa; phylum Arthropoda; class Malacostraca; order Amphipoda; family Caprellidae; genus Caprella; species Caprella mutica. The sequence goes on along the minus strand of CANNZV010001188.1, from coordinate 164,526 downwards.
TAGAGAGCCTGGTACAGTACGAGCTTACGTAAGCGAATACAACAAGTGGAACAAATGGAGAGAAGCGAATGTAAGCACTAACAACAATAGCGACGTAGGACGGTAGGAGCAGTACTTGGGCTCTACCTAACGCATCTAGTTAACGCTGGGAAATCTGTTTCTTCCCTAAATAATGCATTTTACGGCATAAAGTGGATGCACAAGATAAGGGGGACAGCTGACCCTACCATACACTCGCTCCCGAATCTAGTTCTTGAAGGGGGCAGAAGGAAAAATGGTCGGAGAGCGAAAAGCATGAAACCAGTTGATAAGAACCTAATGAATATTATTATTGCGAAATTTGGTCAAACTAAATCCTCACTAAGAGAGCTCAGGTTCGCAAGTATGTGCTCAGTAGCATTTCACGGCTTCTTCCGTTTCAATGAAACTTCCAGAATAAAACTCAGAGATTTATCTTTCAAAAAAGACCATCTCGAAATTTCGCTGCCTAACAGTAAAACTGACATATACAGCAAAGGAGATGAAGTTCTAATATCTACAGGTAACAAAGAGGACGACAAAATGCAGGTGCTGTGCAGATATTTAAGTATTGTGAAGAGTGAATTATCTGATGGTGACTTCATATTCAAAACCTTATTAAGAAAGGGAACAATTGGCAACTGAGCCGCGCTAATAATCCCATATCGTACTCCAAAGCGAGAGAAGAGCTCCATTTTTTTCTTAAGGATATTGTTCCGAATCATGCTGAATACGGGTTGCACAGTTTTCGTTCAGGAGGTGCTACTACGGCTGGCGCAAATGGAATAACAGACAGAGTACTGAAGAAACACGGAAGATGGAAATCTGAGGCATCTAAAGACAAGTATATTCACGAGTCTCTAGAGAATTCATTAACAGTTACAAAAAATTTAAGTTGACACTCGTGTCACTGTGTTTACTATCTAGTTTTTGTTAGCAGTATAACCTATTAAATTACTACATGCCCTTACTTTGTTTTTTTCTGGTTAAGGAATAGATTACACTTCTATTCGAGAGATCAATAAAGCTGCAGTATCCCAGAGTGTGTGTTATTACCTTTTCAAGTTAGGTGAAGTTGATAAATATATTTATGTTATTGTTATCAAGAATATAAATGGTTTATCAACGTAACTAGTTTGGAAAGGTAATAAGTAGAGCTAGGACATTGGGGCACTTAAAAAAGAGCAGTAGTAGCGGTCAAAACGAGCACTTGTAGCGCTATAAATGTGCAGTAGGAGCGATAGAAAAGAGCATTTGGGGCACTTATCGGGGCATTTGGGGCACTTATCGGGGCATTTTGAGCATTCATCGGAGCATTTGAAGCACTTATCAGTGCATTTGGGGACAGTTATTGGTGCATTTGAGGCAGTTTTTGGAGAGTTTCATGCACCGGAAGAAAAAGCGTGTTACTTATCAAAGTAAGAATTTTAACGAGGTTTTGTTTTGAAGAGTTTATGGATGAAATATGCACAAGAATTATCTTTAATTTTTATCCATAAATAATTCTTTTGAAAAATCATTATGTACATATGTAAAGCTCAAAAAGTATTGTGCAATACTTGAAAAAACATAAGAAAAAGAACAATAGATGTTGAAACCAAAATGAACGTATACAGTACATATAATAATTGGAATCTATATTGAGTCTATAATGTTACAGACAATTTTAGCATCACATGTTGTTGAAGTTTATTAACAAGATAAAACCATTACTTCCTTAACATTTTTTTTGACACTTCATCGTCTATCTGACCAAATATTTCAATAAAAAGAATAATCTCTACTTCTTTGGAAGTAACAGGGGCACTAGCATAGCGGGAAACATCTTAGGGAGTCAATTCGTGAAATATTTCAGTCTGTTTTCTTCACTACGCCTTGCAAAACATTCAACCCAGCATTTACTTACTCAAACAAATGTACGAAAAAATAAGGTATGTAAAAAAAAAAAAAGATATTAGCAGCTAAATAGATATGAATTACGTGAAAATCTAGGGTTAATATTAGAATAGTTACACCTCTTTTTAATTTTTAAAGAACTTTTCTAATCAAAGAAAATGTATAGAAAAAGGGTAACAAAATTAAATTATTAAAAAAACTGAACAACAATACATTAACTCATTAAGTGAATGTAATCAAATTAAATCAATGCATGACTAGATTAATGGTAGACATAGAATATATTTGTTAAACCATATAATTTAAAGTTGTCATTGTAAGAACTACATGGTCCTTATAGAACGGATATTTTTTGCACGATAAAAGATCGTCCGCTGTACGAGCTTTATCTGTAATATGATTTATCTTCAACATTTGAAATTAGTTAACTATCAAAAAATAATTACGGATACAATTTCTTTGACTGTACCTAGGTAATAGCACACAAACACATACCCTGGTATTTCACTGAAGCTATCTCTCTATCAATATCAAATTCGCATTTTAATCTATTTTTAGTTTAAGTATATTTATACGAACTAATTATTGGTAATATGAAGGATGGGGAAAGAAATGTATAAATTAAAAAGGCTACATAAATTAATCATTAATCATCTCATTAATCACTGGCAGATAGCTATGTGAAATTAGTTCGATCATGAACCATTAAACACACTTAAAAGTGCAGTTGTCCACCCGGTAAGAATGATACAGTTATTTGACATTACTCAATCTTGGTGCGCAATAGAAGTCAACCAGAGTACATATGGAGCATTTTGGGGCGTTTTGAGCATTTTGGGGCGTTTATAGCGTTTGGAGCATTATGAGCGCTAGTGGCATTTAACTTATAAATGCCCCAATGTCCGAGCCTTAGTAATAACCGTGATGGCAGAGTAGTATTCCGCATTCTGGCTTCTGATCTCTCTTAACTAGGTAGCTTATTTTATTTTTAAATAATCTCGGTTTGAATTTCAAGAATTAGCAGTTTTTGGTAAAAGAATTTTCAAAATAATTATGGAAATGAATATTAGAAAATTATGTACAATCATAAATCCATATATATAGTATTTGATAAATGTTTGTTCTAAAGAATTGCACCTTAGTCCCATGTACTTCCCAAAGACTAAGGAATAGATTACACTTCTATTCGAGAGATCAATAAAGCTGCAGTATCCCAGAGTGAGTGTTATTACCTTTTCAAGTTAGGTGAAGTTGATAAATATACTTACTGAAAAAGTCATGTAAAAAGTCTGGCTACTGCTAACCAGACCTAGATTTCAACCTACACTAATAGCTGATATACATTTACTTAGTTTAATAGTAGTCGATATAACCAACACGAGTAGTTGATATAACCAACACGAGTAGTTGATATAACCAACACGAGTAGTTGATATAACCTACACGAGTAATTGATATAACCTACACGAGTAGTTGATGTAACCTACACGAGTAGTTGATGTAACCTACACGAATAGTTGTTATAACCTGCACGAGTAGTTGATGTAACCTACACGAATAGTTGTTATAACCTGCACGAGTAGTTGGTATAACCAACACAAGCAGTTGGCATAACCTACACGAGTAGTTGATATAACCTACACGAGTAGTTGGTATAACCTACACGAGCAGTTGGTATAACACATAGGAGTGATTTGAGAAACATACACAAGTAGTTGATGTAACCTTGTTCTGTAGTTGTTTTAACTATTACATATAATTGGTTCAACCATCACGAGTAGTTTTGACTATCACAGATAGTTGTTGTGACCATCGAGAATTAAAAATAATCAACTCACATATGTGTTGTTTTAACCAACGTCAATGTAACTCATTTTAAATAGTACCTGCAACTCACCACGTAGGTAGGCGCACAGATAAACCATAAAATTTAGTCAAAACAAATCAAAAATGATTTGATTCAACTAATCCTTTCTCTGTGTGTACGAGTGCACGTCATCTTGTTGGTCATGTGTTGATATTTAGTCACCCAAACTAATTATGGATGAGGCATGGGCCTCGACAGTTGTTTCTTTCCCATTTTCTCGTTATTTTTCTGTGAATCTTATATTTTATTACTTGGGTGCATAATATTGCACTCCTCATTGGAGAGCATGCGTAGCAGCTGTCGAAACCTCCATGAGACTTTCGATGGGGGCTGATTAACAACTCTAATTGATGATCTTAATCAAATAGAAAAAATCTGAAGGACTGGAACAAAATGATTCCAGTATGTGGTTTAGCAAGAGAAATTGCTAATTTTCTCATTTATTTAAAGTAAGGCTTGTTTCGATGTATAGAGAAAGATATCTAAAGCCTAGATCACACCGTCAGAACTTTGTTGGATCGTTCTTTGAACGGAGGGAGAATAAAAGAAATTTCGACAACGCTCGTTACCGCGTACACAAGGGAAAACCGATCATGGTAACACGAGCGTTGATAGAGCGGTATTCTATGAGTGTGGGCGTTGGCTCGGCTGCGGGGTTTTAAGTTGGCAAAACGGTATACTGCTTTTGATTACGGAGCTGAGTGGATGAAATTTATCAGAAATTCTGATAGATTTTTGATATAAATCCATAGTTGAGTCTCATCATTTGAAGCCCTGATATACCGGGGGGACTTTGCTAGAACGTTCCTGAAGCGAGGACAAAAAATTGTTAACGCTGACCAGAAGTTGGCCCCCGTTCAGGCAACGCCGTATACGCTTCACAACCGCTTATGTTCACACTTAACGATCCGAAAGATTTGAACTGCACAAAATATTATGAGCGTTGAGAAGCAGTAGCCCCACCGCAACAAAACTCAGTCAAATTTTGGCACCATTATAGACGCAAATACGTAAATCTTAAATGCTGGACCATCGCTGCTTCGCCAGCATTGCCTGGGCGGTGATTAAATGTTGCATAAACTTTGATAAGGCAGTTGAAAACATTTGAATCAAGAACACGAGTGTTCTGAAACGTTCTCAGAAAATGAAGCAGTGATTCATTGCTGTGATGAAGTTTGATTTGATGTTGGTATGGAGGTCGCATAGCTCCATACTGCCAAACCAACGCTCGCTGCCACTTCCTACCGTTAAGCCAACTCTATGTCAACGACAACTTCAGCGGTGCACCGCTATGGCACCACCCGTATTTTATATTTTGATACAAAATTTCGACACACAAACTCGTAAAAAAATAACAACGCTTTGTCAAAGCTTGTCAACGTTTAATCACCGCCCGGGTAAAGCTGGTGAAGCACCGTTCAGGATTTCTGCATTGGCCTAGCGGAATAAAGCGTCCACAAACTTGCGTCTAACTGTGCCTTAAGCTTTGGCTGGGCGGTGTTATAGAGGTGATGAACTTTGCAGAGAGGAAAACTACCGCTCCTCAACGCTTGCAACATTTTGAATACCTCAAAACTGTCGGAGCGGTAAGGAACATAAGCGGTGGCCAAGCGCATATGACGTTGCTTTAACGGGAACCAACTTCTGTGAACGGTAACGAGCGGTGATGAAGTTTTTCACCGCTCAAGGAACGGGTGTAGGTCATAAGCACACCAGACTTAAGCCCCCCCCCCCCCTCGGTAATGAGCCATACACCCTCCCTCCCCCACCCTGTTTCTAAATCCTTATTTACCTGGTTAAGCAAATGAATAACTACTTAGATAGGTATAACTGAGAGTAGCTACCTAGATATAGATACTGAGAGTAGCTACCTAGAAAGGGAGACTCTCAGTTATTCATATCTAAGTAGCTCTTCATTTGTTTAACTAGGTAAATAAGGATTCCTAAAATACCTAGAGAAAACAACATTACTATTCATTAGTCCGACGCCCCATTAGTCCGGAGCCAAATTGATCAGACGCCCCAATAGTCAGACACCCCAGTAGTCTGACACTTTTATAGTTTATTACTGATTTAACATGAAATGTATGTATATAGGGGAGGGGGGGGGGGGGGGTTGTGCAGCCCCCCGAACCACTCTGCAAGGTAATTAAAAAATCATGAAGTGTGAAGTACAACAAACTAGCGGATACAACAAACTACATTAGCTACTCTCAGTTATTTCTATCAAAGTAGCTCTTCATTTGTTTAACTAGGTAAATAAGGATATAAGGATTAAAAAACAAGGGAAGGGGGGGGGGGGAGGCTTGTTGCCGAGGTGGCTTATGTCCCAGGAGGCTCATGACCGGGGGGAAGGGGGCTTAAGTCCGGGGAGGGGGGGGTAGGGGGCTCATGACCGTACTCCTCCATCAACACCCAATAAAAGCGGTGTGACCTAGGCTTAAGGCAGAAGAGGCTATGCACAATATCAATAGTAAATATTTATTTAGTTTTATATTGTTTGTATTAGTTTAGATTTACAATACTTTTGAATCAGTCAAGCAATTTCAGTTTCTAAGTTTATATCTTATTCATTAGAAAATCTGTTTTCACCCTTCATCCATAATTAAACTTTTGAAGGTGATAAATGAATATTTTCCCTCAGGGGCTCAATCCTGAATTGTTTGTGGTGAATATTAGGATAAGATGTGGCGTATTTGAACTCTGAACTATTGTAATGTGGATTATCTTCTTTTAGATTTACCATGCTTATCATTTCTTTTAACACTAGTTGCAGTTTTAGAGAATAGCGCTAGAGTCATGCTCTTCAACTAAGAAGTTTTCGATTTTTCTGGTATGTAGGATTAATTTTTCATAACCTTTTCATTTTTATCTTCCGTCTGTGAATGCAGATACTGGTGCTTGTGTCTTATTCCTACATATTTCTTGGCAAATGACTGCATATTCACGGAGTAGCTTTTCTGCATATCTAAGCATTTGTACCGACAGCTATTAGGTGACATTGCTCAATGATCATTGAACCATTTTCTTTTCTGACTGCTTCTTCGATTTCCTTTCCATTTGACGTCAGCGATATGACCTTTTATTCCAAGCAGAGGTCAAACCTCCTAATTCTGATAAGAGCTTAGTTACTGAAATATAAATTGAATTAGCTAGCATCAGATTTAGGTGATCCTTATAAGTAGGGATGTGACAATATGCAGCATAAAATATGCATAATTTTTGACGCGAATGCGTCAATGTGCATATATGCTGAACTAAAATGCATATTGGAAATATCCATATTATATGCCAGAAATTATTCAATATAGTGTGCATATTACATGCCCAAAGTTAATTACGGATTTTAATATAAAGTTAATCTGTATATGAATATGTTTTGAATGTAATTGTAATTTGTTGGTTTGAATGGAAATTGCAATAAATCGAAGGTGTAATCTCAATTTTTTATTTTTACTGTGAAATGTTTAACGTTAGAAAACAAAATATAACAAAGCTGTTTCAAATTTAGACTTTTTTCAATAGTAAGTCAATTTCAAATACTATGCACATTCAATTTCAAACAGTGGAATTGGACTTTATTGTTAAATGGTATTTTAGGTTTCCAACAGTGAACTCCTTCCTTCTCTTATCTGCTAATGTATTTTTGTACTGGGAAAACACCCGTTCTACATCACAAGAAAGAAGGGGAACAAATGTTTCATTCAGCCAAATACAGTCTTCTAAAGTTCTAAACTATTCAACATTCAAATATCACATTCCGTTCATTACTTTAGTCATGACTCGAAAATCATAAACCATCTTGTTAGACCAGCGGTTCCCTTTAAACTTAAAGGATCCCCAGCTATAAGCAGCGACACAAAGTTATTAAATGGTATATTTAAACCGTTTAGTGTTTAATTACTTAAATATACTATATGCATATATACGTGCTATAAGTTGATATTTTTTGAGTAGTACAACTCTCTAAAATAATTGTACCTATTCATTTATTTATCAATAACTACTAGTATTTACAAATACTAAGTGTCATAATATTTATTAATACATTTGTAGTTTCAATATTCCACTTACAAACTTTTTAAATTTGAATAATTCCCAGCAAACATAGTCGTGTCAATTATATTTCTAAACGATACCACGTGCTCTACACTTCCGATGTAGAAAAAAAAAATCGATCCCTCTGCATCATTTAGATACATTTTTAGATTAGCGATGCAACGCTCAAATAAATAAAAAAAGAGATATAAACGAAATCGTTTTAGTAATGGAAAAGACACCAAATGCGATATAAAAACATATCTAAATTGAAGATAATTGGAAACTATTTCGTTGGGTTGTTGATACCATTATACTGTATCAATACACTTTCTAAATGACGCATAAAAACGAAAGCGTTTTAGTAACGAAATAGACAGCAAATTCGATGTCAATTATATATCTATATTGAAGATACATTTTCCGAAGAAAGTTAAAATATCGAGCTGTATTTCTTACCCACATCTACTTTTTTACATATATTGCAATTTACATTTAAAACGTTTTGAGGACACGACTAGCTTATCGTAAAGATGAAAGTTCTGTGATGAAAGTGAATGAATCAAAAGCATTAAAATATAACCATCCCAGCAAACATAGTCGTGTCAACTATATTTCTAAACGATACAACGTGCTCTACACTTTCGATGTAGAAAAAGAAACAAATCGATCCCTCTGCAACGTTCAGATACATTTGTCAGAACTCTTTCTAAATGACGCAAAGAATCTTCATTTTTCATTTCTAAAATAGTAACCCAATAGAGACATCGCATCATTTAGATACATATTTAGATTAGAGATGCAACACTCAAATAAATAAAAAAGATTTATAAACGAAAGCGTTTTAGTTATGCAATAGACACCATATCGATATCAAATGCACATATTTTTTATTTTTTTTAGTAGGGGTTTAACGTTTGCTTCGGAACCAAAGGCCATATCGCTGACGTCAAAAGGAAATTAAATACAAGGGACTGGAAGAAGCAGTCAGAGGAAAGTGGCTCCATGAACAAAGTCACTTACCACCGTCGGTGAAAATGTTCATGGATGCAGAAAAGCTACTCCGTGAATGCATTCACTTACCTCAAATGCACATACATCTAAATTAAAAAAAAATTATTAACTGATACCTATATTTATATTGATACTGATTACCGAAATACAGTATACAGTACTCTTTCTAAATGATATTTCACTTATTGTTTCTAAATAGTAACGATAAAGAAAAATCTGATCTTTCAAATACATTTTCGGTTGGCGATGCAACACTATTCTGATCATAAATGGAATGAAATTTTAGGTATCTATTCTAAAACTGAATTCAATAATATAATAGATATCTATTTACTGGTGTTGTTTCGATATGTATTAAACGATTTCTGATTAGAAAATAAGCGATGCGGGCTAGAGTGAAGATTTTTGGATACTGATGGTAGAAACAAATTAGATTTCTAAACAGTCAAATAATTTAGATACATTCAGTTAGTTATCTAATTTAAGTGTATTTCATATCTATTACCGACATGCGCTACCAACGTAACGAATTAGACACAACCCGATATCGAATAGATTCGGACATGTTTGCTGGATTAGTTTGATAGAATTTACTTGTGTTAAAATAGTTTTCTATGCAGGGGTTCAGAAGAAAACGGCATAGATTAGACATTTACATGTTAAAAATTGACCAAGAAGTGCATATTATATGCTCTTGAAATATATGCAGTGGATTGCATATATGCAATATGCACAATGTCACATCCCTAATTATAAGATACGGCCGTGAGAGAGGCTCAATATGATCACCATTTATTTTTTAATGGTAAACTGTGCTGTTCAGTGCTTATAACATTTGATTTTAAATTAATTACAGTTGAAAAATCTAACTTGATTAAAGAGTTAGGAATACTTATATAAAATCTGTTATATATTAGCTAATCCTTTTTGTAACTTCCTCATAAATAGATGGTGGATGTAACCTACTTGGACAAGTTACAAATTATCGGACGGTTCCAATTCTCCGATCAAAATAGAAATAAGTATATAATTAAAATTATTCAACTTTAATTATCACTTTTTCTGATAACATCAAAGATGTAAAACCGTCTAATAATTCGTAACTTACCCTGCCCCAGAAAGTAATCGAGATCAAAGAGTTATTAGCATGTATGACCGAAATGGTTAACATGCAAAGAGAATATGTCCTCACGGCCTCTTACTATTATTATAAATGAGGTATATGGTAGAAATATTTCTATCTCAAATATTATTAAGATATCATAAAATAAATTATCATCACAGACTAATTTCTTCTTCCACCATGACTAGGTGATTGAAAAGGGGATAAATAAATCTATCACACATAAAATAATGAATATTAACTCTGTTCAAATTTATGAAACAGAACTATATTAGGCCTGTATTGTATAGAAACTATGGTAATGGTCTTGGGAGTATATAAGCGGTGGATTGAGATTATAGAGCTCTCACTCTACCTCTCTCTACTCTGTCTGTCGTCACTCTTTGCTTATGAGAGAGTCTTAAGTAGTTTACTGGTCTGGATAAGACCCGGCGGGGTGAAGTCTTCTCTCACCCCAGCCTTAGGTAACCATCGCAGGACTTAGTCGATGAAGATCTCTGCCCGTCAAAGTGGTTGAAATAGGAGCGAAGAAAATGAATATAGGGAATTTCAAATGTAAAGTTTATAAATAAATTTAAAACAAATTATCCTTCATATTTATTCATATAAGCACTCTACAGTTAATTTAGATTTAGATAAGTTAGGTTAAGAGGTTTTTAACTGGATCACAAAAGAAAATGGCTATTGAGCAGTTTAGCAATACAGGTACAAAGGACTTCATAAAGAGAAATATGTCCCATAAATGCGCCGCCACAACTTCCGCTCTCTCATGTTGGTGGGATTCACAGACACTCCACCTCAAACCTCATGATATAATACCTTTTAGTTATATATCATGTCCAACCTCCACTCTTCACTGTCCCAACAGATCTAAAATGAGATGAATTGATTAGTGTTATGTTAGGAATAAATAACTGGTTAGATAGTTCCACCCAATCAATCATGTACACATTATTTAATCATTCAAAACGAATCAATGAGAATTATTAACATTGATCAATTTATATATCAGTAGTAAGTAAGTAACTTTTTAAAGTTAAAGTACTTTTTAATCAAGTACTTTTTAATCAATTTTATATTCTTTTAAACCTAATGCATATGAAAGGGTTGCTAGATTTTAACTGATTGTCCATACGGCTCACCTTAAAACAAACTCCTTTGTCGCAGCTTCCATACTGGTCCCCAGACTCCCTCCATCGCCTCCCCAACCCCTCTTCTTATCTCACTCCATTCCAATGATAAAACTAGCCATTAACATATTAGGAAGTGAAATATCAGGTGCATGGTAGCGACCTTAGAAGTGATACGATGAAAAGAGCAAGTTTAGTAGCGGTTCCTCATAATTCGTTAGTGATCGGTGCTGTGGCAGTAAACGAATATATAGATTTTCATCCTACTATCCAATTAGTAAAAATGAGCCTTGTAACTGTGTGTACTGCTGGTGAGGTCTAGTGCAGGTCTGCCTGTTGAAATAAACTCAGGTGTGACATATTAATTTTTGCTGGAGGACCGAATCAGGTGATACCATATGAACTGGTCGTCCAGCAACACTTTCAAATTAATTTAAATAGTAGTAATTTAATTTAAATAGTCTATTGATAAATAAATAAATGCATATAATAAAGTGGAAAAACAAAACCAGTGTTTATTTTTTCAATATAGGATCCTTAGCATGTGGCTGAATCCTGCAATTCAATGGATCCCGGCAGCAGAGGTTGTATTCTTTACGGCAGAGTCAAAGCCAAACGAGACAGGTTGAGGTAACCATCAACTGAAGTCTAATGCAGAATAATTTCTGACGTTGCAGAACAACTTCTGACGTTGCAGAACAACTTCTGACGTTGCAGAACAACTTCTGCGTTGCAGAATAACTTCTCATGGTGCAGAGCAGACATTCAATAAGCAGTAGGAGTCTGAAGCCAGAATCACCATCATAGTACCGTGATTCACACGAGTTGTCGTCCACGTCAATTAGCAAAGTTACAGTGGAGGACTGGAGCCGTTACCAACACACTAGTACAGTGGTTCCGAAGAGTTTCCAGCCGCATCCACTCCCTTAGAAATTCAGTAACCCCATCCGTATTTCCTCAGTGATTGTGTCAGTGTTTATTTGTGACAGGTATACTCTCAACCTCCAATGATTGACCCATGTTGTAAGTTAAACTCCTCCATAGGTAGATATTTGATTAATTGAATTGAATGTACGATGTTTATGTAAGATTTACTATTTCTCGAACCTTTTGTCTGATCTATTGGTTAATTAGAGTACACCTAATTTAAACTATGACTGTGTTTTATTTAACCTTGTTATTTTGGTACGATATTTGATTTGATGCTATTTAATGAAGTGATGGAATTGATGATTATTATTAGGGATGTGACATTGTGCATGTTGCATATATGCAGTCCTCTGCATATATTTCAAGACTATATAATATGCACGTGTGCATATATGCTAACCGAGAAATATGCCCTTTTTGGTCAATTTTTAACATGTAAATGTCTAACCTATATGCCATATTCTTCTGGGACCCCTGCATAGAAAACGATTTTAACTGTGGACCCAAGTATAAATAATCAAACTAATTATTCAAATTTAAAAAGTTTGTAGGTGGAATATTAAAACTACAAATGTATTAATGAATTTATACGACACTTGGTATTTAGTAAATATTAATAGTAATTGATGAATAAATTCAAAAAATTATTCTAGAGAGTTGTACTACTCGAAAAATATGAAAGGAAATTGCTCGTAGGTATATAATTTATTTATAATTAATAGGGTTGTGACGTGGCATTGAACGCATGGTGCATGTATGCCACATGCACTTATTCTTAAATGCATGGTGCATGCATGCCTTTTCTTTTTTATCGCATGCTGCATATTCTTCTAGACTTATTTGTCTAGTCATAAAATGCAATGCTAGTGAGATATAACTTATAAGTTATTTGTTTTTTAATGTTATGTCATTGTTAATTGAGTTTTACTTGGTTTCATCTGCATGTTTACGGTACTATTTAAATTAGTTTAATACTTTACTTTATTTTACTTTACTTTACTAAGGTAATACAAAAAAAAAACTGAATAATTGTTTTATTTTACAGGTATAGTGTTTTCCACTCCAAAACTTCTATACCCATAAATATTTCATAACAAAAGACAATTTAGATATTTAATATCTGAATATTTGTATACAGTCCTACCAAACAATGTACCTACTCTTTTTTCAAAGTACATGCAAAGAAAATGGCGAAAAAAGAGGACTAGCTAACCTAAATGTAAATACAAAATGTATGCAATAAAGCTTTAAAGGTCCTCTCCAGGCTCCGGGAAAAAATTGAGTTTATAACTTAATATTGTAGAACTAAGGTCTACGATCATTATTCTGCTAATTGCATACAATTCGGTTCAGTATATATTTTATAATTTGTTTTTAAAGTTTTTTAGTATTCTGTGAGCAACAATTGAGCGAATCACTAATCTGATGCTCAAGAAGAAGATTGTACACTCTTTGTTTTGATTACAAATTTGAATTTTTTAAACAAACCATGCGTTTTCGGTCATTATTTTAGATATTAATTGTTCCCTAAAGTATATAAACGTTTCAATAATAAGTTTATCCAATTTTATACCTTTACACGAATAATAAATGGATTTATTAAACCTAATACCGAGTTGACAATCAAAACAAATGGTGTACATTCTTTTTCTTCAGGCTGAAAATTTCTTAAATTAGTAAGTCGGAAGTAAAATAGGTTTTGTAGAGTTTTGATTATAAAAATCTTTAAAATCATATAAAATTAAAAATATGCTACCTAATTCGATGCGGTTTGCAGCAAAATGATAAGAAACATTAGCCTCGTTGAATAAAGCAATAAAAATATTTGCTTAGAGGGGACCTTTAATAGCATGTTTCAGAGCTTGAGTGCATGCTTTCAAGGCATAAGTGCATGCTTTCAAGGCATAAGTGCATGCTTTCAAGGCATAAGTGCATGCTTTCAAGGCATAAGTGCATGCTTTCAAGGCATAAGTGCATGGCTGTCTGTCTGTTATCATTCACTGATCGATTTTCTATTATTGTTAGTAACCAGTTTGGATTTAGCAGAGGCCTTTCTACTACTGATGCTGTTATTGACTTTACTGAATATATTTATGGTTACTGAGAGTTGAAAAATCATACTGTAGGAGTGTTTATAGACTATTCCAAGGCCTTCGATACCGTCAACCATAGTATTTTGCTGTCCAAGCTTAGGGTGTATGGGATTAGAGGAGCAGCCCTTGACTGGTTAAAGAACTATACCTAGATAACCGTAAGCAATGTGTTAGGATTGGTAGTTCTTTTTCTTCTAGTAAGAATGTGACAATTGGTGTTCCTCAGGGGAGTGTTTTGGGCCCCTTGCTATTCACATTGTATGTTAATGATTTGCCCAAAGTTTCTTCCTTACTGAAAACTGTACTATTTGCAGATGACACTACCGTTTCTATTTCTGGACCAGACATCCAAGATCTGTGCTGCAATATGAATAATGAACTTTCAAAATAAACTCTTGGTCTGTTGCAAGTAGATTCTCACTTGATGCAGAAAAAACGCGTGCAATGATGTTCTCTAACATAACTACTAATCTGGACTTAACCGAGCGTTTACACGTGAATAATGTTGATATAAAATTGGAGGATAATGTTAGGTTTTTAGGTATAACATTGGACTGCAATCTCAGATTTAAAGAGCACATTGGTAACGTTTATTCCAAGTTGTCGAAGGTCGTAGGTGTAGTTTATAGACTGAGAGAGTTCCTCCCATGTAGATCATTGATTGCTTTATATTATAATTTATTTTATCCTTACTTGTTCTATTGTAACTTACTGTGGGGAGGGACTTATGATACTCATCTGAATACTCTTGAAATGCTCCAAAAGAAAATAATTAGAATTATTACCGGTAGTGAATTTTTGACGCATACTGAACCTCTTTTCCGTAAAACTGAAATTTTGAAAGTAAAGGATGTGCATAGTTATCTGCTGTTGTTGTATTTTTTTAAGAATAGCGAAAAGTTCTCTCTTTCTAATAATGCTTACAATACTAGGCACTCTAGGGAATCTCTAATCAGATACCATAGGCTAACTTCTACTGAACATAGTGTTGAATTTTCTTGAGTAAAAGCTTGGCATTCTCTTCCTGTGTATCTGCGAAATATAAATTCTTACAGCAAGTTCAGGCGTGCTTTAAGGAGGTATTTTGTTGATAGTTGCGTTACAGATTTGTGATATTGTAATTATGTTTTTTTTCTTGTTGTGTATTATGTTGGATAGTAGTGTAACGGCTATGTTGAAATGTTTCCCTCTACGTTGGTATGCTTCGTTGTAGTCATGACTTATGTATAACATGTTTACTATAGTATTCTTGTGATTTTGTGATAAATATGTTCAGCTTCGTAATGCTGTTTAACTAAACTTTTTTTTTTAACCTTTCCTGAACACCTCTTGTTTAGCCCCGTCCAGACGGTCAAATTTTTTTAGAGAAGTGACAAACTTAATGACAAACTAAATGACAAACTTATCGTCAGTTTTCAAGGAGTGTCTACACGGTCAAATTTTCTCGCCAAAAGTTTGAGGTTCACTGGCGTCAGTTTCGTCAAAATTAATGTTATATATCGTGAAAATAAAAATTATATAACTTGGTATGTATATTTTTTAAATTTAGAACAGTAAGAAACCAGAAAAAATAATTTGTTTTTAATGACAAAATATCGTCTTGAAAAGGATAGTCAAAAATAGATCATAGAAAACAATTCACAACGTAGGTAGCCTACCTATAACTTAGATCTAATACATTCTAATACAACCAAGTATTAAAGAGTCTGTCGTCAGCCATTGTAACTAGATAGATACTAAGTTTGAAAAAAATGAGGTTTTTGTAGGTGTACCTAGCTGTAATAAACTAAAATGACGCGCAAATAAAAAAATATTATTGCCGGAAAGTCAGTGTGTACTTCAAACTTTATCGTCAGCAAATAGTTTGACAAACTTTTTGATGACGATATCCAACATGTTGGAATAAAAAAACTGATGAAAAGTTTGACGGTTTGCTGACGCTAGGAAGTTATCGTCATTTAGTTTGTCATTAAGTTTGTCACTTCTCTGAAAAATTTGACCGTCTGGACGGGGCTTAAGAGGTAATTATAGAAGGGCTTGGTGGTTATGTTTTTATTTTTCCTTATCCTTATTTTCAGAGCATACGTCATGCTTTTCAGAGCTACGTCATGCTTTTTAGAGCATACGTCATGCTTTTCAGTTTTCAGAGCATACGTCATGCTTTTCAGTTTTCAGAGCATACGTCATGCTTTTTAGTGCATAAGTACATTGCTTTTATGACATGTTTTTTTAGTGCATGATGTCACAACCCTACTAAAGACTAATGGTTATGTATGTGAGAAAAGGAAAGGGGATCTCGACTGTACAAAAATCCCCTTTCACAAATGACAATGACCACACTTTACCTTTATATGACCACACTTTACCTTTATATGACCACACTTTACCTTTATATGACCACACTTTACCTTTATATGACCACACTTTACCTTTATATGACCACTCTTTACCTTTATATGACCACACTTTACCTTTATATGACCACACTTTACCTTTATATGACCACACTTTACCTTTATATGACCACACTTTACCTTTATATGACCACACTTTACCTTTATATGACCACACTTTACCTTTATATGACCACACTTTACCTTTATATGACCACACTTTACCTTTATATGACCACACTTTACCTTTATATGACCACACTTTACCTTTATATGACCACACTTTACCTTTATATGACCACACTTTACCTTTATATGACCACACTTTACCTTTATATGACCACACTTTACCTTTATATGACCACACTTTACCTTTATATGACCGTACATGACATTTATAGCAGCAAAAATCCCCAAAAAATTAACTGCGTTTTCCCGCTAACATTAATTTTGATTTTCTTTAAAACATATTTGACTCCTTCTCTTACAATTTTCAATTAATTTTGATGGGGTTATTCTAAAAGATGGTGCCTTACTTCTTATAATATGGAAATTCAACTTTCAAATTGTAAAAAAGAATACAAAAAAATATAAAAAATTGTCAAAAATATTTTTTTGGCTAATTTCCTAATATCCGATACCTAAATTTTTTTCTGAAAATGTTTTATTATGAGATCACTCTTACTAATGATCAGAGCTGGGCGCGCGAACCTTTTTTTAGGTTCCGAATCCGAACACGAATCTTCGTCGATTTTGGGTTCCGAACCTCCGTATAGCGAACTCAATTTGGAAAAGTTTGGTCCGAACATTTGTTCCGAACCAAACATTTGTAAGCTAACCTCTGATTTTTTAGGTATATGTTTTATATCTAAAAATTAAGAAAAACAAAAGTGAACTACAGTCTACACATTTACATTCGGCCCTTTTACTAACTTATGCTTCCAAAGCTATTATGGCAACCTATATAAAAAAACAGTTTTTTCAACAAGATACTAACTATTTGTCAGAAACAAGTTACAACCCGAAGGTTTCACTCTATGTTATAAAAACACATGTCTTATTTATAAACCTACTTTACTGTATTTTTACAAGTTGTTAGTTTTTGTACTAAACTAATGTGTACCAAATTTCAAGTAAAAATATTTAATATATAAGGAGAAATAAATACATAGCTATATAAGAGAATGGCAACTGAGTGAGCTGAACTGTTATTGGATGGAGTGTGAACCAATCACAGCTCGCGCATTTGTCTCTACTACATAAAACGTGGAAATATTTGTGCGTATTGGGTCACTAAAGTACAATTAATTCCATAATTTCCGCTGATTTACGCCGATACGTAAATATTTAAGTTTTGAATTAAAAAAATATAGTTGGTATTTATGTAGGAACAAAGTCAAGAAAGGCCAGTAAATTTAAAGAAATGACATGAAATATATAAAGTAATTTAAAAAATATATGCCTATAAAACATACGTCAAATTCATTTGGGTTAATATAATAAATTTATAATAATAATTATACTGTGACTTCATATGACTACATTATAGAGGAGTTGCACTGGTAGAACTGCTGTTTCATGAAATACAACTATATTAGTGAATTTACTAAAAAGAAATAAGAGATTCATAGAAAACTTACGAATATTTGTGGTAGACCTACCTACATTGTTCACTATAGAGGTAATTTCGCTATACAGGATTTTACTATTCAGCGTGATTCACTATACAGGAGTTCACTATAAGGGAGTTCCACTGTACTTACTATTCTTAATAAGTTAGTATCATTGAGTATTACTGAATGAGCATTAAAGGTCCCCTCCAAGCAAATATTTTTATTGCTTCATTTTACGAGGCTAATGTTTCTTATCATTTTGCTGCAAACCGTATCGAATTTGGTAGCGTATTTTTAATTTTATATGCTTTTAAAGATTTTTAAAATCAAAACTCTACAAAACCTATTTTACTTCCTACTAACTAATTTAAGAAATTTTCAGCCTGAAGAAAAAGAATGTACACCATTTGTTTTGATTGTCAACTAGGTATTAGGTTTATTAAATCCATTTAATATTCGTGTAAAGGTATAAAATTGAATGAACTTATAATAGAAACGTTTATATACTTTAGGAAACAATTAATATCTAAAATAATTTAAATAAAGGCCGAAAACGCATGGTTTGTTTATATAATTCAAATTTGTAATCAAAACAAAGAGTGTACAATCTTCTTCTTGAGCATCAGATTGGTGATTCGCTCAATTGTTGCTCACAGAGTATTAAAAAACTTTAAAAACAAATTATAAAATATATACTGAACCCAATTGTATGCGGTTTGCAGAATAATGATCGTAGACCTTAGTTCTACAATATTATGTTATAAACTCATTTTTTTCCCGGAGCCTGGAGAGGACCTTTAAGTATCTTTAAAGTTCCCCTCCATTCTCTACTCCAATACGTATAGTTTAAGTTGTTATTCTGAATTTTTTTCTGACCTCCGAATTTCATGCAAAGAAAAATTAAGACCAACTCTGTCGTCATAACAATGCAAGACAATGTATCCATATTGAAGTATCCATGTATCTAATTAAATATGTTTTAAGTTTTTACTATTAGTTTTCAATTTTTCATTTATTTTACAACATTTTTGAATATTTCTATCTAGAGAACTGATGATATAAAAACTTTTTGCATTTTGTTTGAATATGAAAGTACTATAAGATACCGTATTATGGTATTCCTATACTCTATTTGCTTGCTTAACTTTTTCTTCTATTCAATGTATTAGAAAGGTCAGACAGTGAAGATTATTGTGAATATTTCTCAAAGTTATTTATATTATAACTTATATACATATAATATTATAATACCTATATATAAATTATAATCAATTCAATTGTAAAGCGAATAGCCGAATACTCGATCTTAAATTATTTATTCAGCCTACCTACTTAGCCGTCAACAGTTAGCTCATTTGAGTCATTTCAATATTTTTTCTTTTAAAAACCTTCATTCGATATTTAGTATTTCATACATTAGTAAAAGCAAAAGAAAAAATCATCATTCAAAATAAAAGTAACAAGCTAAGACAAGAAACAAATTATATTTATAAGATGTTATTGTACGAAGCTTGTTGTGCGCAATTATTCTCGCACATATTTGATCTCGCTAAGCCGCTATAAGAGTTACAGTTAACTGATTATATTGAAATATTCACCTTTATACATGTAGTGAAAAACACTCTTGCATCTAATGCCTGGAAAGATCTCTGATATATTCCTAATATTATTATAGATTTGAATAAATGCTCATAATATGAGTATATTACCATTTATCACCTTCGTTTTTGTCTAATCGTATGTATTTATGCGAAAAAATAAACGATTGAAAAGACAGCTTTAAAATCGGTCTTGAATTTAAGTTATTATTATTTTTCCATGAGGACTGGTTAGCCAACGGCTAAGGTACTAGGGTAGGGTGTTATGTAATGTTACCTAAAATATATGTTCACTTTGTTTATAACCTTACCTATAGTTCTACATATTTCAAGCAATTTTAATTGAGATTTGAGGGAACATAAACCGTTATTAATGAATTAACTTGTTAAGATTATTATAAAACTTACCGCTATTCAAGAAAGATCGATGAATAACGTAATGGAAGAAGAGCGGGGAAAGACGCATGTTCTTCGCTTCAGTGTTAAGCAGAAACCTATGTATATAATAGTAGCCGAGAGGTACGGTACATGTTCAGAACGTAAAATAATTAAATGAACAGGTCAGTTTTCCCCGGGTACGGAGGTTCGGACTTGCGAAAAAGACGTTCCGAACACTTAAGTCCGAACCGTTTTTGAAGAGGTTCCGAATTCGAATGTCCGAACCCATTTTCCAGTCCGAACCGGTTCGCGAATAAAGGTTCGCGAACATTCGTGCGGAACGCCCAGCTCTGCTAATGATATCTTCAATTTGAGACTAAGAACAATGAAATTGAACTAAAATTAAGAATGATGTACATACTACATACATAGTAAAATTAAAATTTGGAAAAAATGGAAAAAACGAAATAAAATTTTTAATATTCATTTCACCGAAAAAATCCTACGAGCAATAGTATCTTACAATTCAATTCTACGTAATATCATAATTTCGGCGACATTGGACGTAAATAAAGAAGAAGGTCCAGAATCGATACGCTCCCCTTAAAGACAAATCAGCATTGCAATGAAAACTCAAATTAGTATTAACCTAAAAGAACTTTATTTTTGTATCACGTTTTATTTGATGATTTAAGATAATTCTTTCAATATCAGTTAGAAGAGTTGTACTTGGGAGAAGGAGCTACTTGCCTGATACCAATACACTGTGCTGCTACAGCAACCCCTCGTAGTAGACCAGAGTTACAACCCCACGTAGTAGACCAGAGTTACAACCCCTCGTAGCAGACCAGAGTTACGCAACCCATCGTAGTAGACCAGAGTTACAACCCCTCGTAGTAGACCAGAGTTACACAACCCCTCGTCGTAGACTAGAGTTACAACCCCACGTAGTAGACCAGAGTTACAACCTCTCATAGTAGACCAGAGTTACGCAACCCATCGTAGTAGACCAGAGTTACACAACCCCTCGTTGTAGACCAGAGTTACACAACCCCTCGTAGTAGACCAGAGTTACAACCCCTCGTAGTAGACCAGAGTTACACAACCCCTCGTAGTAGACCAGAGTTACAACCCCTCGTAGTAGACAAGAGTTACACAACCCCTCGTAGTAGACCAGAGTTACAACCCCTCGTAGTAGACCAGATTTACACAACCCCTCGTAGTAGACCAGAGTTACAACCCCTCGTAGTAGACCAGAGTTACACAACCCCTCGTAGTAGACCAGAGTTACAACCCCTCGTAGTAGACAAGAGTTACACAACCCCTCGTAGTAGACCAGAGTTACAACCCCTCGTAGTAGACAATAGTTACACAACCCCTCGTAGTAGACCAGAGTTACACAACCCCTCGTAGTAGACCAGAGTTACACAACCCCTCGTAGTAGACCAGAGTTACAACCCCTCGTAGTAGACCAGAGTTACAACCCCTCATAATAGACAAGAAATACACAACCCCTCGTAGTAGACCAGAGTTACACAACCCCTCGTAGTAGACCAGAGTTACAACCCCTCGTAGTAGACAAGAGTTACACAACCCCTCGTAGTAGACCAGAGTTACAACCCCTCGTAGTAGACCAGAGTTACACAACCCCTCGTAGTAGACCAGAGTTACAACCCCTCGTAGTAGACAAGAGTTACACAACCCCTCGTAGTAGACCAGAGTTACAACCCCTCGTAATAGACAAGAGTTACACAACCCCTCGTAGTAGACCAGAGTTACAACCCCTCGTAGTAGACCAGAGTTACAACCCCTCGTAATAGACAAGAGTTACACAACCCCTCGTAGTAGACCAGAGTTACACAACCCCTCGTAGTAGATCAAAGTTACAACCCCTTGTAGTAGACAAGAGTTACACAACCCCTCGTAGTAGACCAGAGTTACAACCCCTCGTAGTAAACCAGAGTTACACAACCCCTCGTAGTAGACCAGAGTTACAACCCCTCGTAGTAGACCAGAGTTACACAACCCCTCGTAGTAGACCAGAGTTACAACCCCTCGTAGTAGACAAGAGTTACACAACCCCTCGTAGTAGACCAGAGTTACAACCCCTCGTAGTAGACAAGAGTTACACAACCCCTCGTAGTAGACCAGAGTTACACAACCCCTCGTAGTAGACCAGAGTTACACAACCCCTCGTATTAGACCAGAGTTACAACCCCTCGTAGTAGACCAGAGTTACACAACCCCTCGTAGTAGACCAGAGTTACAACCCCTCGTAGTAGACAAGAGTTACACAACCCCTCGTAGTAGACCAGAGTTACAACCCCTCGTAGTAGACCAGAGTTACACAACCCCTCGTAGTAGACCAGAGTTACACAACCCCTCGTAGTAGACCAGAGTTACAACCCCTCGTAGTAGACAAGAGTTACACAACCCCTCGTAGTAGACCAGAGTTACACAACCCCTCGTAGTAGACCAGAGTTACAACCCCTCGTAGTAGACAAGAGTTACACAACCCCTCGTAGTAGACAAGAGTTACAACCCCTCGTTGTAGACCAGAGTTACACAACCCCTCGTAGTAGACCAGAGTTACAACCCCTCGTAGTAGACAAGAGTTACACAACCCCTCGTAGTAGACCAGAGTTACAACCCCTCGTTGTAGACCAGAGTTACACAACCCCTCGTAGTAGACCAGAGTTACAACCCCTCGTAGTACACCAGAGTTACACAACCCCTCGTAGTAGACCAGAGTTACACAACCCCTCGTAGTAGACCAGAGTTACAACCCCTCGTAATAGACAAGAGTAACAACCCCTCGTAGTAGACCAGAGTTACAACCCCTCGTAATGGACAAGAGTTACACAACCCCTCGTAGTAGACCAGAGTTACACAACCCCTCGTAGTAGACCAGAGTTACAACCCCTCGTAATAGACAAGAGTTACACAACCCCTCGTAGTAGACCAGAGTTACACAACCCCTCGTAGTAGACAAGAGTTACACAACCCCTCGTAGTAGACCAGAGTTACAACCCCTCGTAGTAGACCAGAGTTACACAACCCCTCGTAGTAGACCAGAGTTACAACCCCTCGTAGTAGACAAGAGTTACACAACCCCTCGTAGTAGACCAGAGTTACAACCCCTCGTAATTGACAAGAGTTACACAACCCCTCGTAGTAGACCAGAGTTACAACCCCTCGTAGTAGACCAGAGTTACAACCCCTCGTAATAGACAAGAGTTACACAACCCCTCGTAGTAGACCAGAGTTACACAACCCCTCGTAGTAGATCAAAGTTACAACCCCTTGTAGTAGACAAGAGTTACACAACCCCTCGTAGTAGACCAGAGTTACAACCCCTCGTAGTAAACCAGAGTTACACAACCCCTCGTAGTAGACCAGAGTTACAACCCCTCGTAGTAGACCAGAGTTACACAACCCCTCGTAGTAGACCAGAGTTACAACCCCTCGTAGTAGACAAAAGTTACACAACCCCTCGTAGTAGACCAGAGTTACAACCCCTCGTAGTAGACAAGAGTTACACAACCCCTCGTAGTAGACCAGAGTTACACAACCCCTCGTAGTAGACCAGAGTTACACAACCCCTCGTATTAGACCAGAGTTACAACCCCTCGTAGTAGACCAGAGTTACACAACCCCTCGTAGTAGACCAGAGTTACAACCCCTCGTAGTAGACCAGAGTTACACAACCCCTCGTAGTAGACCAGAGTTACAACCCCTAGTAGTACACCAGAGTTACACAACCCCTCGTAGTAGACCAGAGTTACACAACCCCTCGTAGTAGACCAGAGTTACAACCCCTCGTAATAGACAAGAGTTACAACCCCTCGTAGTAGACCAGAGTTACAACCCCTCGTAATGGACAAGAGTTACACAACCCCTCGTAGTAGACCAGAGTTACACAACCCCTCGTAGTAGACCAGAGTTACAACCCCTCGTAATAGACAAGAGTTACACAACCCCTCGTAGTAGACCAGAGTTACACAACCCCTCGTAGTAGACAAGAGTTACACAACCCCTCGTAGTAGACCAGAGTTACACAACCCCTCGTAGTAGACCAGAGTTACAACCCCTCGTAGTAGACAAGAGTTACACAACCCCTCGTAGTAGACCAGAGTTACAACCCCTCGTAATAGACAAGAGTTACACAACCCCTCGTAGTAGACCAGAGTTACAACCCCTCGTAGTAGACCAGAGTTACAACCCCTCGTAATAGACAAGAGTTACACAACCCCTCGTAGTAGACCAGAGTTACACAACCCCTCGTAGTAGATCAAAGTTACAACCCCTTGTAGTAGACAAGAGTTACACAACCCCTCGTAGTAGACCAGAGTTACAACCCCTCGTAGTAAACCAGAGTTACACAACCCCTCGTAGTAGACCAGAGTTACAACCCCTCGTAGTAGACCAGAGTTACACAACCCCTCGTAGTAGACCAGAGTTACAACCCCTCGTAGTAGACAAAAGTTACACAACCCCTCGTAGTAGACCAGAGTTACAACCCCTCGTAGTAGACAAGAGTTACACAACCCCTCGTAGTAGACCAGAGTTACACAACCCCTCGTAGTAGACCAGAGTTACAACCCCTCGTAGTAGACAAGAGTTACACAACCCCTCGTAGTAGACCAGAGTTACACAACCCCTCGTATTAGACCAGAGTTACAACCCCTCGTAGTAGACCAGAGTTACACAACCCCTCGTAGTAGACCAGAGTTACAACCCCTCGTAGTAGACCAGAGTTACACAACCCCTCGTAGTAGACCAGAGTTACAACCCCTCGTTGTAGACAAAAGTTACACAACCCCTCGTAGTAGACCAGAGTTACAACCCCTCGTAGTAGACAAGAGTTACACAACCCCTCGTAGTAGACAAAAGTTACACAACCCCTCGTAGTAGACCAGAGTTACAACCCCTCGTAGTAGACAAGAGTTACACAACCCCTCGTAGTAGACCAGAGTTACACAACCCCTCGTATTAGACCAGAGTTACAACCCCTCGTAGTAGACCAGAGTTACACAACCCCTCGTAGTAGACCAGAGTTACAACCCCTCGTAGTAGACAAGAGTTACACAACCCCTCGTAGTAGACCAGAGTTACAACCCCTCGTAGTAGACCAGAGTTACAACCCCTCGTAGTAAACCAGAGTTACAACCCCTCGTAGTAGACCAGAGTTACACAACCCCTCGTAGTAGACCAGAGTTACAACCCCTCGTAGTAGACAAAAGTTACACAACCCCTCGTAGTAGACCAGAGTTACAACCCCTCGTAGTAGACAAGAGTTACACAACCCCTCGTAGTAGACCAGAGTTACACAACCCCTCGTAGTAGACCAGAGTTACACAACCCCTCGTATTAGACCAGAGTTACAACCCCTCGTAGTAGACCAGAGTTACACAACCCCTCGTAGTAGACCAGAGTTACAACCCCTCGTAGTAGACCAGAGTTACACAACCCCTCGTAGTAGACCAGAGTTACAACCCCTCGTAGTACACCAGAGTTACACAACCCCTCGTAGTAGACCAGAGTTACACAACCCCTCGTAGTAGACCAGAGTTACAACCCCTCGTAATAGACAAGAGTTACAACCCCTCGTAGTAGACCAGAGTTACAACCCCTCGTAATGGACAAGAGTTACACAACCCCTCGTAGTAGACCAGAGTTACACAACCCCTCGTAGTAGACCAGAGTTACAACCCCTCGTAATAGACAAGAGTTACACAACCCCTCGTAGTAGACCAGAGTTACACAACCCCTCGTAGTAGACAAGAGTTACACAACCCCTCGTAGTAGACCAGAGTTACACAACCCCTCGTAGTAGACCAGAGTTACAACCCCTCGTAGTAGACAAGAGTTACACAACCCCTCGTAGTAGACCAGAGTTACAACCCCTCGTAATAGACAAGAGTTACACAACCCCTCGTAGTAGACCAGAGTTACAACCCCTCGTAGTAGACCAGAGTTACAACCCCTCGTAATAGACAAGAGTTACACAACCCCTCGTAGTAGACCAGAGTTACACAACCCCTCGTAGTAGATCAAAGTTACAACCCCTTGTAGTAGACAAGAGTTACACAACCCCTCGTAGTAGACCAGAGTTACAACCCCTCGTAGTAAACCAGAGTTACACAACCCCTCGTAGTAGACCAGAGTTACAACCCCTCGTAGTAGACCAGAGTTACACAACCCCTCGTAGTAGACCAGAGTTACAACCCCTCGTAGTAGACAAAAGTTACACAACCCCTCGTAGTAGACCAGAGTTACAACCCCTCGTAGTAGACAAGAGTTACACAACCCCTCGTAGTAGACCAGAGTTACACAACCCCTCGTAGTAGACCAGAGTTACAACCCCTCGTAGTAGACAAGAGTTACACAACCCCTCGTAGTAGACCAGAGTTACACAACCCCTCGTATTAGACCAGAGTTACAACCCCTCGTAGTAGACCAGAGTTACACAACCCCTCGTAGTAGACCAGAGTTACAACCCCTCGTAGTAGACCAGAGTTACACAACCCCTCGTAGTAGACCAGAGTTACAACCCCTCGTAGTAGACAAAAGTTACACAACCCCTCGTAGTAGACCAGAGTTACAACCCCTCGTAGTAGACAAGAGTTACACAACCCCTCGTAGTAGACAAAAGTTACACAACCCCTCGTAGTAGACCAGAGTTACAACCCCTCGTAGTAGACAAGAGTTACACAACCCCTCGTAGTAGACCAGAGTTACACAACCCCTCGTATTAGACCAGAGTTACAACCCCTCGTAGTAGACCAGAGTTACACAACCCCTCGTAGTAGACCAGAGTTACAACCCCTCGTAGTAGACAAGAGTTACACAACCCCTCGTAGTAGACCAGAGTTACAACCCCTCGTAGTAGACCAGAGTTACACAACCCCTCGTAGTAGACCAGAGTTACACAACCCCTCGTAGTAGACCAGAGTTACAACCCCTCGTAGTAGACAAGAGTTACACAACCTCTCGTAGTAGACCAGAGTTACACAACCCCTCGTAGTAGACCAGAGTTACAACCCCTCGTAGTAGACAAGAGTTACACAACCCCTCGTAGTAGACAAGAGTTACAACCCCTCGTTGTAGACCAGAGTTACACAACCCCTCGTAGTAGACCAGAGTTACAACCCCTCGTAGTAGACAAGAGTTACACAACCCCTCGTAGTAGACCAGAGTTACAACCCCTCGTTGTAGACCAGAGTTACACAACCCCTCGTAGTAGACCAGAGTTACAACCCCTCGTAGTACACCAGAGTTACACAACCCCTCGTAGTAGACCAGAGTTACACAACCCCTCGTAGTAGACCAGAGTTACAACCCCTCGTAATAGACAAGAGTTACAACCCCTCGTAGTAGACCAGAGTTACAACCCCTCGTAATGGACAAGAGTTACACAACCCCTCGTAGTAGACCAGAGTTACACAACCCCTCGTAGTAGACCAGAGTTACAACCCCTCGTAAAAGACAAGAGTTACACAACCCCTCGTAGTAGACCAGAGTTACACAACCCCTCGTAGTAGACAAGAGTTACACAACCCCTCGTAGTAGACCAGAGTTATAACCCCTCGTAGTAGACAAGAGTTACGCAACCCATCGTAGTAGACCAGAGTTACAACCCCTCGTAGTAGACCAGAGTTACAACCCCTCGTAATAGACAAGAGTTACACAACCCCTCGTAGTAGACCAGAGTTACAACCCCTCGTAGTAGACAAGAGTTACACAACCCCTCGTAGTAGACCAGAGTTACAACCCCTCGTTGTAGACCAGAGTTACACAACCCCTCGTAGTAGACCAGAGTTACAACCCCTCGTAGTAGACCAGAGTTACACAACCCCTCGTAGTAGACCAGAGTTACACAACCCCTCGTAGTAGACCAGATTTACAACCCCTCGTAGTTGACCAGAGTTACACAACCCCTCGTAGTAGACCAGAGTTACAACCCCTCGTAGTAGACCAGAGTTACACAACCCCTCGTAGTAGACCAGAGTTACAACCCCTCGTAGTAGACAAGAGTTACACAACCCCTCGCAGTAGACCAGAGTTACAACCCCTCGTAGTAGACAATAGTTACACAACCCCTCGTAGTAGACCAGAGTTACACAACCCCTCGTAGTAGACCAGAGTTACACAACCCCTCGTAGTAGACCAGAGTTACAACCCCTCGTAGTAGACCAGAGTTACAACCCCTCATAATAGACAAGAGTTACACAACCCCTCGTAGTAGACCAGAGTTACACAACCCCTCGTAGTAGACCAGAGTTACAACCCCTCGTAGTAGACAAGAGTTACACAACCCCTCGTAGTAGACCAGAGTTACAACCCCTCGTAGTAGACCAGAGTTACACAACCCCTCGTAGTAGACCAGAGTTACAACCCCTCGTAGTAGACAAGAGTTACACAACCCCTCGTAGTAGACCAGAGTTACAACCCCTCGTAATAGACAAGAGTTACACAACCCCTCGTAGTAGACCAGAGTTACAACCCCTCGTAGTAAACCAGAGTTACAACCCCTCGTAATAGACAAGAGTTACACAACCCCTCGTAGTAGACCAGAGTTACACAACCCCTCGTAGTAGATCAAAGTTACAACCCCTTGTAGTAGACAAGAGTTACACAACCCCTCGTAGTAGACCAGAGTTACAACCCCTCGTAGTAAACCAGAGTTACACAACCCCTCGTAGTAGACCAGAGTTACAACCCCTCGTAGTAGACCAGAGTTACACAACCCCTCGTAGTAGACCAGAGTTACAACCCCTCGTAGTAGACAAGAGTTACACAACCCCTCGTAGTAGACCAGAGTTACAACCCCTCGTAGTAGACAAGAGTTACACAACCCCTCGTAGTAGACCAGAGTTTCACAACCCCTCGTAGTAGACCAGAGTTACACAACCCCTCGTATTAGACCAGAGTTACAACCCCTCGTAGTAGACCAGAGTTACACAACCCCTCGTAGTAGACCAGAGTTACAACCCCTCGTAGTAGACAAGAGTTACACAACCCCTCGTAGTAGACCAGAGTTACAACCCCTCGTAGTAGACCAGAGTTACACAACCCCTCGTAGTAGACCAGAGTTACACAACCCCTCGTAGTAGACCAGAGTTACAACCCCTCGTAGTAGACAAGAGTTACACAACCCCTCGTAGTAGACCAGAGTTACACAACCCCTCGTAGTAGACCAGAGTTACAACCCCTCGTAGTAGACAAGAGTTACACAACCCCTCGTAGTAGACAAGAGTTACAACCCCTCGTTGTAGACCAGAGTTACACAACCCCTCGTAGTAGACCAGAGTTACAACCCCTCGTAGTAGACAAGAGTTACACAACCCCTCGTAGTAGACCAGAGTTACAACCCCTCGTTGTAGACCAGAGTTACACAACCCCTCGTAGTAGACCAGAGTTACAACCCTTCGTAGTACACCAGAGTTACACAACCCCTCGTAGTAGACCAGAGTTACACAACCCCTCGTAGTAGACCAGAGTTACAACCCCTCGTAATAGACAAGAGTTACAACCCCTCGTAGTAGACCAGAGTTACAACCCCTCGTAATGGACAAGAGTTACACAACCCCTCGTAGTAGACCAGAGTTACACAACCCCTCGTAGTAGACCAGAGTTACAACCCCTCGTAATAGACAAGAGTTACACAACCCCTCGTAGTAGACCAGAGTTACACAACCCCTCGTAGTAGACAAGAGTTACACAACCCCTCGTAGTAGACCAGAGTTATAACCCCTCGTAGTAGACAAGAGTTACGCAACCCATCGTAGTAGACAAGAGTTACAACCCCTCGTAGTAGACCAGAGTTACAACCCCTCGTAATAGACAAGAGTTACACAACCCCTCGTAGTAGACCAGAGTTACAACCCCTCGTAGTAGACAAGAGTTACACAACCCCTCGTAGTAGACCAGAGTTACAACCCCTCGTTGTAGACCAGAGTTACACAACCCCTCGTAGTAGACCAGAGTTACAACCCCTCGTAGTAGACCAGAGTTACACAACCCCTCGTAGTAGACCAGAGTTACAACCCCTCGTAGTAGACCAGAGTTACACAACCCCTCGTAGTAGACCAGAGTTACAACCCCTCGTAGTAGACAAGAGTTACACAACCCCTCGTAGTAGACCAGAGTTACAACCCCTCGTAGTAGACCAAAGTTACACATTCCCTCGTAGTAGACCAAAGTTACACAACCCCTCGTAGTGGACTAGAGTTACAACCCCTCGTAGTAGACAAGAGTTACACAACCCCTCGTAGTAGACAAGAGTTACAACCCCTCGTAGTAGACAAGAGTTACACAACCCCTCGTAGTAGACCAGAGTTACAACCCCTCGTAGTAGACCAGAGTTACACAACCCCTCGTAGTAGACCAGAGTTACAACCCCTCGTAGTAGACCAGAGTTACACAACCCCTCGCAGTAGACCAGAGTTACAACCCCTCGTAGTAGACAAGAGTTACACAACCCCTCGTAGTAGACCAGAGTTACAACCTCTCGTAGTAGACCAGAGTTACACAACCCCTCGTAGTAGACCAAAGTTAAACAACCCCTCGTAGTAGACCAGAGTTACAACCCCTCGTAGTAGACAAGAGTTACACAACCCCTCGTAGTAGACCAGAGTTACACAACCCCTCGTAGTAGACCAGAGTTACAACCCCTCGTAGTAGACAAGAGTTACACAACCCCTCGTAGTAGACAAGAGTTACAACCCCTCGTTGTAGACCAGAGTTACACAACCCTCGTAGTAGACCAGAGTTACAACCCCTCGTAGTAGACAAGAGTTACACAACCCCTCGTAGTAGACCAGAGTTACAAACCCTCGTTGTAGACCAGAGTTACACAAACCCTCGTAGTAGACCAGAGTTACAACCCCTCGTAGTAGACCAGAGTTACACAACCCCTCGTAGTAGACCAGAGTTACACAACCCCTCTTTGTAGACCAGAGTTACACAACCCCTCGTAGTAGACCAGAGTTACAACCCCTCGTAGTAGACCAGAGTTACAACCCCTCGTAATAGACAAGAGTTACACAACCCCTCGTAGTAGACCTGAGTTACACAACCCCTCGTAGTAGACCAGAGTTACAACCCCTCGTAATAGACAAGAGTTACACAACCCCTCATAGTAGACCAGAGTTACACAACCCCTCTTAGTAGACAAGAGTTACACAACCCCTCGTAGTAGACCAGAGTTATAACCCCTCGTAGTAGACCAGAGTTACGCAACCCATCGTAGTAGACCAGAGTTACACAACCCCTCGTAGTAGACCAGAGTTACAACCCCTCGTAGTAGACCAGAGTTACACAACCCCTCGTTGTAGACCAGAGTTACAACCCCTCGTAGTAGACAAGAGTTACACAACCCCTCGTAGTAGACCAGAGTTACAACCCCTCGTAGTAGACCAGAGTTACACAACTTCTCGTAGTAGACCAGAGTTACAACCCCTTGTAGTAGACCAGAGTTACACAACCCCTCGTAGTAGACCAGAGTTACAACCCCTCGTAGTAGACAAGAGTTACACAACCCCTCGTAGTAGACCAGAGTTACAACCCCTCGTAGTAGACAAGAGTTACACAACCCCTCGTAGTAGACCAGAGTTACACAACCCCTCGTAGTAGATCAGTGTTACACAACCCCTCGTAGTAGACCAGAGTTACAACCCCTCGTAGTAGACCAGAGTTACAACCCCTCGTAATAGACAAGAGTTACACAACCCCTCGTAGTAGACCAAAGTTACACAACCCCTCGTAGTAGACCAGAGTTACAACCCCTCGTAGTAGACAAGAGTTACACAACCCCTCGTAGTAGACCAGAGTTACAACCCCTCGTAGTAGACCAGAGTTACACAACCCCTCGTAGTAGACCAGAGTTACAACCCCTCGTAGTAGACAAGAGTTACACAACCCCTCGTAGTAGACCAGAGTTACAACCCCTCGTAATAGACAAGAGTTACACAACCCCTCGTAGTAGACCAGAGTTACAACCCCTCGTAGTAGACCAGAGTTACAACCCCTCGTAATAGACAAGAGTTACACAACCCCTCGTAGTAGACCAGAGTTACACAACCCCTCGTAGTAGACCAGAGTTACAACCCCTCGTAGTAGACAAGAGTTACACAACCCCTCGTAGTAGACCAGAGTTACAACCCCTCGTAGTAGACCAGAGTTACACAACCCCTCGTAGTAGACCAGAGTTACAACCCCTCGTAGTAGACCAGAGTTACACAACCCCTCGTAGTAGACCAGAGTTACAACCCCTCGTAGTAGACAAGAGTTACACAACCCCTCGTAGTAGACCAGAGTTACAACCCCTCGTAGTAGACAAGAGTTACACAACCCCTCGTAGTAGACCAGAGTTACACAACCCCTCGTAGTAGACCAGAGTTACACAACCCCTCGTAGTAGACCAGAATTACAACCCCTCGTAGTAGACCAGAGTTACAACCCCTCGTAGTAGACCAGAGTTACAACCCCTCGTAATAGACAAGAGTTACACAACCCCTCGTAGTAGACCAGAGTTACAACCCCTCGTAGTAGACAAGAGTTACACAACCCCTCGTAGTAGACCAGAGTTACAACCCCTCGTAGTAGACAAGAGTTACACAACCCCTCGTAGTAGACCAGAGTTACAACCCCTCGTAATAGACAAGAGTTACACAACCCCTCGTAGTAGACCAAAGTTACAACCCCTCGTAATAGACAAGAGTTACACAACCCCTCGTAGTAGACCAGAGTTACACAACCCCTCGTAGTAGACCAGAGTTACACAACCCCTCGTAGTAGACCAGAGTTACAACCCCTCAAAGTAGACAAGAGTTACACAACCCCTCGTAGTAGACCAGAGTTACACAACCCCTCGTAGTAGACCAGAGTTACAACCCCTCGTAGTAGACAAGAGTTACACAACCCCTCGTAGTAGACAAGAGTTACAACCCCTCGTTGTAGACCAGAGTTACACAACCCCTCGTAGTAGACCAGAGTTACAACCCCTCGTAGTAGACAAGAGTTACACAACCCCTCGTAGTAGACCAGAGTTACAACCCCTCGTAGTAGACCAGAGTTACACAACTCCTCGTAGTAGACCAGAGTTACAACCCCTCGTAGTAGACAAGAGTTACACAACCCCTCGTAGTAGACCAGAGTTACAACCCCTCGTAGTAGACCAGAGTTACACAACCCCTCGTAGTAGACCAGAGTTACACAACCCCTCGTAGTAGACCAGAGTTACAACCCCTCGTAGTAGACAAGAGTTACACAACCCCTCGTAGTAGACCAGAGTTACAACCCCTCGTAGTAGACAAGAGTTACACAACCCCTCGTAGTAGACCAGAGTTACAACCCCTCGTAGTAGACCAGAGTTACACAACCCCTCGTAGTAGACCAGAGTTACAACCCCTCGTAATAGACAAGAGTTACACAGCCCCTCGTAGTAGACTAGAGTTACAACCTCTCGTAGTAGACCAGAGTTACAACCCCTCGTAATAGACAAGAGTTACACAACCCCTCGTAGTAGACCAGAGTTACAACCCCTCTTAGTAGACAAGAGTTACACAACCCCTCGTAGTAGACAAGAGTTACACAACCCCTCGTAGTAGACCAGAGTTACACAACCCCTCGTAGTAGACCAGAGTTACAACCCCTCGTAGTAGACCAGAGTTACACAACCCCTCGTAGTAGACCAGAGTTACACAACCCATCGTAGTAGACCAGAGTTACAACCCCTCGTAGTAGACCAGAGTTACACAACCCCTCGTAGTAGACCAGAGTTACACAACCCATCGTAGTAGACCAGAGTTACAACCCCTCGTAGTAGACCAGAGTTACACAACCCCTCGTAGTAGACCAGAGTTACAACCCCTCGTAGTAGACCAGAGTTACACAACCCCTCGTAGTAGACCAGAGTTACGTTCCAGGCTGGCTTGGTTTAATAGAAAACTCATTTTTGAAATTTTATAAAAATAAAACCAACACAATTTTCTATATAGACTTGAAGGGGTGAAGTTAGGTCACTAAAATAATATTAAAGGAACATTTAGAACTTTATTTTAATTAATATAATATATATTTTTTTCAATTAACTTATACATAAATAAATTAGCATAGTCATCACAGTATGTATCTATTTTTCTGTAATTCTTCACATCATTCTCAAGCACAGACTCAGCCATGAACAAAGTGATAAATGCATAATTATGTTCTACTCAAAAAATGGCAAATGATCTATGTAATAATACATTATTTGAAAAGAGATTCATGTCAGACATAGTATTCTAATTATAACACTAACTAAGCTGCTCAGAAAAATAAATACTTTCCCACTACAAAAATCATAATTAGACTAGTGCATGCAAAACCAATCGATGTGCCAAAAATCGAACGATAAGTTGACAAATCATACTTCACGAGAACCTTGAACTTTATTTGAACGAGTACAAGTATGAAAGTTAGGGAAATAATATTAAATTTGTGGAATTAATGAAATTTTATTGAATAATAATCATTGATATCATAGTATTTATAAGTTTATAACTATATGTTTGATTGGTAATTAACTCATCAAAATTATAACTTGAAAATGCTCTCGAATCATGTTGTAACTATCATAAGTGCTACATATTCTACGGCTTACATCAGTTTCATCCTGTTCATTATTACTAGTTCAAAATAACGAGAAAATATATTTAAATTACTGATGAATTTGAAATAAATTTACTCAATTTTCTTTATTTACGGGCACTCCTGAGTGATGATCTATAAAAATGAAAGTTCATATTTTTATCGGAACCGCCAAGACCACTACTTTCTGCTTCTGGAACACTGCTGTGTCCTTCATAACCACTACTGTGATCTGCATTGCTTCCATGCCAACCTCCATATTCACCCTCAACTCCTCCATATCCATTGTGCGGTCTCCTTCTTCTGGGTCTTCTTCTGTTGGGTCCTCTTCTGTTGGGTCTTCTTCTGTTCTGTCTCCTCCTGTTCGGTCTTCTCCTTCTTTTGGGTTGAGGTGGACTACTATTTTGATTTCCACCACCCACAAAATGTCCCAGAAGAGTAGCTCCAGCGTTTACTACATGTCCCACTAGAGCAGAAGATATAGCTCTGGTTTTTTCTCCTCCTGATTGGTATGAATTTGAATATATCTAATGCTTGTGTTCAGCACCATTTAACGATTTGAACAATCTCGAGAATGCACAGCGCGTTTTTAAAACCCTGTATGCTGATCGTGCATTAATACCTACATTTCATTTACTATGAAATCGAATACATAATAAAGAAGGTGTATCGGGGGGCGTACCGCCCCCAAACCTCACTGGCAGGTCATTAAACGAAAATGAAGTGTACAGTAAAAACACTAGCGTATACAACAAACTACACAAAGGCCATTTATGCTTCTTGTTTTGTCATCTTTGTTGAGTTTTCAAAGTAGCTAATCTTTTTATATTTTATAAAAGAATGAAGATTATTTTGAAACTCTCAATATAAATGGCCGTTATGTAGTTTGTTGTATTGTATCTGCTACATTTTTGTTCTACACACTTCATGACTGTTTAATAATCTGGCAGGGGGGTTCGGGAGGCGGCATGTGTCTGAATACACTTGTATTATTATATATTCGATTTCATAGTAAATAAAATGAAGGCATTAGCGCAAGTTCAGCATTAAGGGGTTAAAGGGGTGGTAAACCTTTAGACAAACTTTTTTTCTCTTGTTGATAAATCAATAAAGGGATATTAATAATAAAATAAAATGTTGTTATTTTATCTTTTAAATGCCAATTTTAAAAATTTAGATTAATTAATTCGCAAATGCAGCGCTACCTACTGATCAACCCTGGACTTACATATGTCCATTGTAAAGAAAAGATTGAGCAAAACAATGACGCTCATACGCACGCGATCGTTAAACTACAATTTTTAAACTTAAAAACTTACATCCTAGCTTCCTAGCTACCACACTACTGACTAGACTACCTAGTTATCATAGTTTTATACTAATTGAATTCGAATAATTGATATTTCTAATTGATAACACTTGATCAGGATTGTAAACAACAATTCCCAGCGCCCCCTGCGGTGAACGCTGGACTTAAAACCAAATTATTAATTAATTTTTTTACTGGTGTTAGTTATATATAAGACGAATAAACTCTCATGTATATACAACTAATTACTAACAACATTTTCATTACAGAAAATTACATTTTTTTATAAAGTTATCTGCCCCTTTAAAGGGGCATTCACGTAATTGTGCAAATGGCGCGGAACACATGCATGATAAATACGGTATATACTAAATCGTTAAATCAAATCAAAAATATCTACTATTAAAAAGAATAAAGCTATTAAAAAAAAGCTATTAGCAATAATAGAATCATATTTTAATTGCATGATAAGAGTTATCTTAGACAGTGTACCTCAGACTCACCTGTTCTCATCAGTTCAGCTTTCGTAGCGGTGTGATCAGTGGCAACAGACCGCTTCTGCTGGTGAGCGTTACAGCTCACTACCAAACCAACCAGAAGCAGCAAAGGGATATTCATCTGGAATTATCGGATGCAACGGAAATGAGTAAGAATTCTACTTGGCGATTGAAATTTAAAGAGACAAGTATTCCAATGGGTTTGGGAGCCAATTGGAATTATATTTCATATCAATAATACCTGTTAGCAGTTAAAAACAGACTATATAGTGTATAACTATAGCAACGTTTATTTTTGTTTCTTAACATTATGGCCGAAAAATTATGGTTAATAATCAGTAATTGTACCAGGTTAGCACAGAATTGTTGTTCAATATTATGAACACTAACTTGACAGAAACACACACGAAATTTGAGGTTTTCACCACTAGATGGCGTAAATATTTAATATAATGCCCCAGCTAACCATATCCTCTCTGTCCCGCGTGGGACAGAGGGGGACAGGGAATTTCAGACGTCTACAAACGTCTGAAATCCCACGTCTTTCCAACGTCTGAAATCTCACTCACGTCCCACATCTTGCACAAGCGGGATGTCCCACGTCTGTCCCACGGCGGCCATCCCACGTCTGTCCCACGCGGGATGTCCCTCGTCTGTCCCACGTCTTAAATCCCATTCACATCCCACGCGGGATGTCCCTCTCTGTCCCACGTTTGTCCCACGTGGGATATCCCATGTCTGTCCCACGCGGGATTTCCCTCTCTGTCCCACGCAGGATGTCCCTCTCTGTCCCACGCGGGATGTCCCTCTCTGTCCCTCGTCTGTTTTACGCGGGAAAAAGTAGGCGGGATGTCCCTCTCTGTCCCACGCGGGATGTCCCTCTCTGTCCCACGTGGGATGTCCCTCTCTGTCCCTCGTCTGTTTTACGCGGGAAAAAGTTATATATTGAATCGTGATGCAAATCTTAA
Source organism: Caprella mutica (assembly GCA_947561585.1). Taxonomy (NCBI): domain Eukaryota; kingdom Metazoa; phylum Arthropoda; class Malacostraca; order Amphipoda; family Caprellidae; genus Caprella; species Caprella mutica. Next base: position 127,027 of record CANNZV010001188.1, on the reverse strand, counting down.
TGTTAAAAATATCGATACATATTGCAGCAAGTTCATTCTCAAGCTTTATTTACGTATCATAACTAGATAGGTATTCATAAACAATAGTAGATATAACTAGGTAGCTGTTGATAAACAGATGTAGGTATCTAGATAGGCATTGATAAACACTGGTAGATAACTAGGTAGATATTGACAAACAGTTGTAGGTAACTAGGTAGGTATTGATGAACACTAGTTGGAAACTATCAAAACCTACCTAGTTACCTACTAGTGTTCATCAATACCTACCTACCTAGTTACCTACTATGTAGTGATCATAAGTAATACCTAATTACCTACAACTATTTGTTAATACCTACCTAGTTATCTACTAGTGTTTATCAATTCCAACCTAGTTACATACAACTGTTTGTCAATACCTACCAGTGTTTATCAATACCTACCTAGTTACCTACTAAATGTTGATCAATCAACATTTGATGAACACTAGTAGCTAACTAGGTAGGTATTGATGAATACTAGTAGGTAACTAGGACCTAGATTGGTAAAAATAAACAGTTGTAGGCAACTAGGTAGGCAATGGTAAACAAAAGAAGGTAACTAATTAGGTATTGATAAGCAGTTGTAGGCAACTAGGTAGGCATTGATAAACCCCAGTAGGTAACTAGGTAGGTATTGACAAACAGATTTAGGTAACTAAGTAGGTACTGATAAATACTACGTAATAGGTAACTAGGTAAGTAGTGATAACTACCAGTAGGTACTAGATTGGTGGTTATCACTTGTAGGTTACTAGGTAGTTATTGATAAACACTAGTAGGTAACTAGATAGGAATAAGGTAGTGATACCACCAGTAGGTAACTATAGGTAAGATTAATTAACAGTTATCGGTAATTAGGTAGTTAATAACATTAATTAACATTATTAATACGAATATTAACAAATAACTTTATACATATTTTTATCATTTACTTTAAAAAAGGAAAAATACTAAAATGTAAAATATTAAATTATATTAATTTGAAATAATTTTAAAAAGCACGCGAGTTATCAAGTTGGATAAAGATCATTCCAACACTACTTCGACCATGTCCAGGATGGCTCAGTGGTAGCGTTGCCGACTTCAATAGTGCATCACTCTACAGTCCTGAGATCGATTCCCGAGATCACCACTACATTTCTTCCCAATTAAGTTGTATATAACAATATGTAATATTAAAATAATTGATTTACAGCCCAATGGAGATATACACTATATGGAGTATAGTAAGAAATTGCAATAATGATTAGTATGATCTTTTTTTATCTGTTATACACATTTAGTTTATTTATATACCCCAATTAACCGGAGAAGTTTGAGCAGAATATGTCCCCCTTGCAGAGGGGGACATCTGCACTCTGTCCCACGTCTTGCAGAGGGG